>JAODAL010021432.1:0-67095 GCA_025379985.1 Phyllomedusa bahiana | reverse complement strand
CCAGAAAAAAGATTTGAGGGATAAAGCCTAAAACTGCTGTCTTCAGAAAGGGGACACGGGCCGGGGAAAAAGTTGACATGGTTTGGTGCCCAGAAAGGGGGGGCATAAACAGGGAACGGGTTTCCCCTTTTTAACTTCTAAAAAAGGGTGTTTTTCTTTTCGATACATAGATTGTTACTGACCGGGGGTCTTCTCCACACTATTTTGTGAGTGTTGAACTCGTTTTTCAGACGCAAACCAATACTGTTCAGGTTTGCTGGGAAGGATTCGTCTTCGAACAGGACGCCCCTCTTCACGTGCCACTCTCTTAGCATCTCAAAATCCTGATTGTGAAACTTGCGGGGGTGCTCCAGGCTGCCCATGTTGGCATAGACATATGAACTGATACAGCTATCACTTCTTATGAGGCTCATGGTTGCTCTGAAAATAGAGGTCAGACATAGATACATTATTAAACATGTTTTCTGTGATATTTTTGGATTGTTTTTGTTGGTTTTTTGTTGGTCTTTTGTTGTGACATTTAAAGAAACATTCCAGGGAAAACGGGATAATTTAATGCGCGCAGGAAAGGACGGGGGGATTCAAGTCCCTACAAATGCTCTGCCCCAACAAGAAAAAAGTAAAAAATGGAGCTGAACTTTAAAATGAATTGAACAGGAAAGGTGGGGGCCCGTTTAAACCCCCACGCCGAACAGAAGTGAAGCCTGAAGGTTTGTTAAACCCCAACTGAAAAAAATGGGAGCCCGAAGCTGTAGAACCACCCCCCCGCCCAAAAGAAAAGGGGGGCCCGAAGCTGTAAAATCCCACAGCCTGAAAGGAAGTGGAGCCTAAAAGCGTAACCCCCACGCCCGAAAGGAAGTGGAGCCTAAACTGTAGAACCCCCAGCCTGAAAAGAATGTAGCCTGAAGCTTAGAATTGTCCACAGCGTCAAAGGGAAACGGAGCTGAGGTTTAGCCTGAGGGAAGAGCAGGCTCTGTAAAAAGATTGAAAGCCCTTTTTCTTTGCGTCTATTATTTGGGCCAAAAAAATTTTTATTGTCCTACCTGGGATAACTCCTCTACCGACTTTTTCGAAGTGAAGGGAGAGAGCAATGTCTGCACCTCTTGGTTCTATGAAGGGGGCCAGAGGTGGAATCTGCATTTGTTGGACATTTATGGCATTTCATGTATATATGTTGCTATGTGTATTTGTTACGTGTATGTGTACAGGACTTGTGGTCACGTGTCTGGAGTTTATGATGATCAGTGATTGCACCTTCTGCCACACGACTGGCTCATAGCTATGTGCCAACTTTTGAGGGTACATAAACTGAACTTGTTGGATTTGCCATTGAAATCCATGTCCATGTGTTTTTCATGTGCTTCTTGCATGTGAATTTTTTTACTCGCTGTTCACAGTCACAAACAAGTCCCATTAATTCCTATGGGGATTTTTATGCCAATCTGCATTAAAAACCATATTCAAATGTTTTGGCCTCATTTTACATGAGATTTGTAGCCACCCCCCCCTTGAAAATTAGTACATTTCTGCATAGAATATGACCATAGAAGGAACCTGTCCTACACTTTTGTATGACGAAAATCCGACCGGCAAAAATATGTGTTGTAGTTCAACAAGTATGTTCTGTTGAGTTCAAAGGGGATGGTTTACTTTTAGTTTTAGACAAATATTTCAAGTTGGAATCTGCGTGAATTCCAGCTTTAAATACTTGTCGGGTGGACACATTCTAATGCAGAATTATATTCTTGGGAACACCCCTTTAAGGACTCCAACTTATTTTGTTGTTCTTTTATTTTTTATTCAAATGTCATTTATCACATTATCTCTGCTCTGTCATGGATAAGTATTATCTCACAAATGGAAGAAAACATTTTTGTAAATATTGTATTCTATCTTCTCATGGGACAGCACTGAAGATCTAACACTTAGATACAATGTAAAGTAGTCAGTGCCCGGCTTGTATCACAGGGGAAATCTAGTGTGCCCTCAAAATAACTCGACACACAGCCATCAATGTCTTAACCACTGGCAACAAAAGTGAGTACAACCCAAGGAAAAAAAAAGTGAGTTTCACCCCCTAAGTATAACAAAAGGAGGTACACCCCAAGTGAAAACTGGAAAATTGTGCCCAAACTGTCAGTATTTTGTGTGGCCTCCAATTTCCCGCTCTCCTTAACTTCCCTTGGGGCCCGGAGGTCACTGAGCTTCACAGGTTGCAGCCACTGGAATCCCTTCCCTCTCTATGAGAATCACGAGTGGTGGATGTTAGGACCCCTTTTCTCCCCACCCCCGTTGAGGGGCCCCCCAGATGCTCAATGGGTTTAGGTCGGAGCCTTGGCCCTCCCGCACCTTTTCCCTCATTCTCTTTTTGCAAGGAGGGTGTCTTGGGGGTGTTTGGGGTCTTTTTTCATGTGGATCTCCCTCAGCCCAGGAGGGAGGGGATCATGCTTCTTCAGGTGTCACAGGGTATGTTGCATTATGGTTCCTCAATGAACTGTAGCTCCCCACAGCCGGCAGCACTCATGCAGCCCCAAACCTCGACATTCCCACCACCATGCTTGACTGACATTTGCCCATTTTCATTTGGAGGTGTTCTCGTTTTTGTTGTCACTTAGGGGTGCACTCACTTTTTTTTTTATCACTTTGGGGGTACCCCCTTTTTTCTACTTGGGGTGTATCACTTTTGTTATCACTTGGGGTGTTTTCCTTTGTTGTCATTAGGGGGGTACTCAATTTTTTTTGTCACTCAGGGGTGTCCTCACTATTGTTGTCACTTAGGGGTGTACTCACTTTTGTTGCCAGTGGTTTAGACATTGATGTCTGTGTTGAGTTATTTTGAGGGCACCAAATTTCCCGTTATAAAAGCCGTGCACTGACTACTTTACATTGTATCCAAGTGTCAGATCTTCAGTGTTGCCCCATGAAAAGATAGAATGCAATATTTACAGAATGTCAGGGGTGTACTTACTTTTGTGAGATACTGTAAGAACCTGTCATTTTTGGGTTCATATATCTGCACAGCCTTACATAGCATATTTTGGCCGCACGCGATAGTGTCGTGTCTGCTGCAGAATGCGTCAGATTTTGGCGTTCAACTGTTCATACATCTATGGAACAGGGTTACAACAGGTTTTTGGGCTCAAAGCACGCAGCAAAACTGGCGCAGCCCCCTTTATACAGTCCCCCCTGGAGTTTTTGGGGAAAAGAGGGGGAAGGTGACATAATAATAAGTATAAATAGCATAGGTCTAACTATAAATAATACCGTCATAGCATGAACATTTATTCCCCAGCACAACACACAGGCCCTCTTATAATACAATACTCACAATAATGTCAGGGGTGTACTCATTTTTGTAAGATACTGTATATATACTTTTATATCAAGCCTGATGAAGTGACCTGGTAATCTCGAAAGCTTACTGCTCCACGTCATTTCCTTTGTTAGCCATTGAAAGGTATCATAGCTGAAAGATTGTTCCGTTGTTTTTCTCACTGAAGAAGGAAATATTCTAAAGGGCTCATGGGAAATAACTAGGACTCTTGTAGCGCCACCTATTGGATGTATTGTTCCTCAAGTCACATTTGACTCACTGAGCCTTGCAATGTGAATGGGACTGGATCCAACCAGGTCCAACCAGACATTCATCTGGAGATAGCTCTATCGGGATGTTGCCCCTTATCAGTGCTGAGTAGAGTATTGGTTGGTTGGGCGAGAGGCTATAGTGGTAGCTCAAAAGGGCTTACGTTCCTTGATAGGGAAAGGCGCCACGTCGGTGTGTGGAGACTTATAAACCATTAGGCTACGTCTCCACAGCAAAGTCAAAATACCTTCGGGAATCACACGGTATATTATCGTCACCGCGTTGCCGTCAGATTTCGGACTCCCGGCGGCCCAGTACTTTGGCTACACAGGAATCTGACAGGTATCCGGCAGGAGATGGAACCTGTTCGATCTTCCACCGGACGGACGGCGGCTTCAGTAGACAGCATGTGCTGTGTTGCTATTGAGGTCTACACAGCGCTGGGTACAGACGAATTTTCGGCGGATTCACAATACTGAATCCGCTGAAAATCCGACGAGAATCCAGTCAGTGAAAGCACAGGCGGACCCCAACCCCTCCCTTCAATCAGCAGTGAAGAATGTGAGATAACTGGGCCTTATTTATGAAAAATTACACCAAAATTACCTAGCAGAAAGACTCTTTGTTGCCCATAGCAACCAGAGCCCATAGCAACTCTTCAAAACTCATAGCAGCCAATCAGAGCTCATGGCAACCAATCAGAGCCCATAGCAACCAGAGTCCACAGCAACCAATCAGAGCCCATAACAACCAATCAGAGCCAATAGCAACAAATCAGAGCCCATAGAGACCAGAGAACATAGCAACCACAGCTCATAGCAACCAATCAGAGCCCATAGCAACCAGTCAGAGCTCATAACAACCAATCAGAGCCCATAGCGAACAATCAGAGATCATAACAACCATTCAGCGCTCATAACAACCAATCAGAGCCAATAGCAACATATCAGAGCCCATAGCAACCAATCAGAGCTCATAGCCACCAGTCAGAGCCCATAACAACCAATCAGAGCTCATAGCAACCAATGAAAGCTCATATTAACCAATCAGAGCCCATATCAACCATTCAGAGCTCATAACAACCAATCAGAGCCAATAGCAACATATCAGAGCCCATAGCAACCAATCAGAGCTCATAGCCACCAGTCAGAGCCCATAACAACCAATCAGAGCCCATAACAATCCGTCAGTGCTCATATTAACCAATCAGAGCCCATATCAACCAATCAGAGCTCATAGCAACCAGAGGTCATAGCAATCAATCAGAGCCCATACCAACCAATCAGAACCCATAGCAACCAATCAGAACCCATAGCAACAAGAGCCCATAGCAACCAATCAGAAATAGCAATAATCTCTGACCATAGCAACCAATCAGAGCCCATAGCGACCAATCAGAGCCCATAGTAACCAATCAGAGCTCACCTTTCATTTCATATAGTGCTCTGAAAAAAATGATAGAGGAGCTCTGATTGGTTGCTATGAGCTCTGATTGGTTACTATGGGCTCTGATTGGTTGCTATGGGCAACAAAGAAAATCTTAGATCTAGACAGTTTTCCTATATGTCCTCCAATATTCTTGTACCTGAGTGGGGCCCCCTCAACCGCTGGGCCCCATAGCAGTTGCTATGGCTGCTATGGCTATAGTTAGGCCCATGCTCTTGGTGATTGCTTATTATAAGTCACGTTCCTATTATTTTAACTTTACTACTAAAAGGTCACTTTTAATAAAAATTTTCTCCAATTTTGACCTAGTAATTCTTGTACTGTTTTGGAGCAGTATATTTGTTCACATAGTGGATATTATCTATACTCTGTTGTTTATGTAGATAGTGTTCCTCAAAAATGCACCAGCAGTGTCCCCATAAAAAGAACCTGCTATCCCATGCATACAACCACATCAAACCATATAAGCACCTATAAAATTCTGTGGTGCTCTTGCGTGCCTAGGATTTCATGAGTATGCTCTATAGTCCACCGTATTACATAACAAGGCTCATCCAGGACTATATGTACATGTATCGTCATGCCATGCATATGAAACACATGGGGTTTTAGGCACTTTTCACACTTGCATTGGAGGTTCTGTTTGGATCCTCTGTATCAAGATCCATCAGGAGTTATGAAAAAAATAGTGCTATTTTTTTCCGGTAACATGACGGACACCATGCGAAAACCCAAAGGACACCACGCGGAAACCCAACGGACACCCCGTGGAAACCCCACGGACACCATGCAGAAACCCAACGGACACCATGCAGAAACCCAACGGACACCACGCGGAAACCCAACGGAAACCACGCGGAAACCCCAAAGGGCAAACCCCGGGGGGAAAACCCCAAAAGGACACCACCGGAAAAAACCCAACGGGGCACCCCCCGGAAACCTAAGGACACCCACGCGGAAAAACCCCAAGGACCCCCACGCAGAAACCCAACAGACACAACACGGAAACCACACCGGGAAAAACCCCAAAAGGGCACAACACGGAAACCACAAAAAAGGGGAAAACCCCAAAGGACAAACCCCGGGAAAAACCCCCCCGGGGCACCACGCGGGAAAAAAAACGGGCACCAAAGCGGAAAAACCCCAAAGGACCCCACGCGGAAAAAATCAAAAGGACACCACAACCCGGGAAACCCAACAGACACAACACGGAAACCAAAAGAAACCATGCGGAAACCCAAGGGACACCACGCGGAAACCCAATGGACACCACGCGGAAACCCAACAGACACAACACGGAAACCCAAAAGGGGAAAACCCCGCGAAAACCCCCAAAAGGACACCACGCGGAAACCCAATGGAACCACGCGGAAACCCAATGGAACCACACGGAAGCCCTACGGACACCACGCGCAAACCCTACGGACACCACGCGGAAACCCAACGGACACCACGCGGAAACCCAACGGACACCACGCGGAAACCCAACGGACACCACGCGGAAACCCAACGGACACCACGCGGAAACCCAACGGACACCCCCACGGGGGAAACCCAATGACACCACCGAAACCCCAATGGACACCACGGGGGAAACCCAACGGACACCCCGGGGAAACCCAATGGACCCCACGGGAAAAACCCAAGGAACCACGGGAAACCCAAAGGAACAACGTAAAAACCCAACGACACCACGCAAAACCAATGGACCCCACGCGAAACCCAACGGACACCCCGGAAACCCAAGGACACCACGGGAAACCAAAACCCGACACCAAACCGGAAACCCAATGACACCACGGGGAAACCCCCAAGGACACCACGGGAACCCAACGGAACAACGCGGAAACCACACACCGTGGCCCAATTTGCAGCGCCCCCGCCACTGATGTTGTAAAAGGGGTCCCTTTTTCACTGCTGACACACGACCTCCTACGGAGATGTGCACCGGGCTTTATTCCAATAAAAGTAACGTAGAACTAAAGCAATAAATGCTAACAAGTACAATAGACTCTACAGCACTGATTCTACTGATCTTCACACCGATCGCCGCAGACCACTTACTGTCTGTCTTCTGTTCGTCTGTGATCTGTTCTTCCAGGAAAGGTCTCGCTCTCTAATAAATCTCAGTACAACACCAACAGCTAAATACACAAGGTGGGGGAGGTCTAAAATCTGAATGCGCACAATATGAAAATCAGACAAATTTGACAAAACATGCAACAAGTGACGGATCCCCCCGAGGGAAACTGGTTTCCAGTTACAATGACGTTGAATCGACGGAGGTTTCAATTCGCAAACAAGATGGTGAGAAGGAAATAAAAGTTTCAGCAGAAAATGTAGAAGATTCTGAAAACACCTGGGGGCAACATGTAGGAAACTTTGTGCGACAAAAAAGGGGTTTTAATTGATGTAGAGGAGTGTAGAATGTGACAGTATGTATAGTATCTTACAAAAGTAAGTACACCCCTCACATTACATACAGTATCTTACAAAAGTGAGTACACCCCTCCCAATTTTGTAAATATTGCATTAATTTTTTTCATGGGAAACCTGAGGATCGACACTTGATACCCTGTAAAGTAGTTGGGCACGGCTTGCAAACAGGTAAATTGGTGCCCTCAAAATAACTAAACAACACCATCAATGTCTACACCCCGGAAAAAAAAATGATACAAAACCCCCACCAAATTTTTTTTTTTGTTTTTATTTTTATTGTTTATATGTTTTCAAGGGGCAACACTAAAGATCTGACACTTTTATGCAATTAAAGTAGTCAGTGTACAGTTTATAAAATAAAAATAAAAAACTTATTTGTTTAGATTGGGGTCAAAACAAAAATTTTGGTGGCAACCCGGGGAGGGGGGCAAAGACAAGGGGTCTTGCCTACAGTCAAGCATGGTGGTGGCAGTCTCATGGTTTGGGGCTGCATGAGTGCTGCCAGCTGTGGGGAGCTACAGTTCATGAGGGAACCATGAATGCCAACATGTACTGTGACCTCCTGAAGCAGAGCATGAATCCCTCCCTTCTGGGCCGCAGGGCAGTATCCAACATGATAACGACCCCAAACACCTCCCAGACCACCACTGCCTTGCCAAAGAAAATGAGGGTCAGAGCATGACCATTTATTCCTCAGCACACCAGGCAGGCTCTATAATAAGTGTATACAGCAGAGGTCTAACTATAAATAATACCGCCATAGCATGACCATTTATTCCCCCATACACCAGATAGATGTCTACAAGGCTGATAAGATTCAATTAGAAAATTAAGCATAATTTCTGATTGAAGAAATCCAGTTTTGACTGCCCAGTTTTGGCTAAATACTTCTTCCAGCAATAACGCACATCTGCAGAGTTTGCGGCCCTGAATCCTACAAGGACGCAGGTATTTTTGGATTTTAATTTTTCGTTTTCCCCCCTGTCTTTTATTTTTCCATTTACATAGTCGTAAGAGGGCTTTTTTTTTTGCAGGATAAGTTGTACTTTTTAATGGTACCATTGCCTGTACTATATAGTGTACTGAGAAACTCAAATGTGATAACGTGGAAAAAAAAAGTACTTGCACCATATTTGCAGGGGTTTCATCTTTACAGCGTTCATGTTCAGAAGGGAACATAACTACTGTGTGGGGGAAACAGGGAATTTTACTGCTGTATTGTGGGAACAAGGGGGAACATAACTACTGTCGGGGGGGGAGGGCACAAAGGGAAAATTACTATTGTATGGGGAGAGTATAGGGTTAGAATCAGAGAAGACG
Source organism: Phyllomedusa bahiana (assembly GCA_025379985.1). Classification (NCBI taxonomy): domain Eukaryota; kingdom Metazoa; phylum Chordata; class Amphibia; order Anura; family Hylidae; genus Phyllomedusa; species Phyllomedusa bahiana. Next base: position 58,307 of record JAODAL010021432.1, on the reverse strand, counting down.
TCACCTGTGAGTCACTGGATGTAACTTTCCTGTAATCATCTGCAGACTGCCTGTGAAGACATGGTATCTACCATGATAGGGCCACTGTGTGTTGGTAATATTGGTTTTAGTACATTGCTTTTTATTCGTTAACGGCATAGCGGTAATATTCAGTCATTATGCAGTGGTAATATGTGGTCATGGTGAGGCAGGATTATTGTGTAGGGGTATTATTTGTATGAGAGATATTATATTTTTTGTTAAGTAACACTTTGATGATAATATCTCCTTGTATAGTGGCATTGATTTATATTAAGGCGGACATGTACGAAAACTGTCTAGGTCTAAGACCTTCTTTATTGCCATAGCAACCAATCAGAGCCCATAGTAACAAATCACAGCCCAGAGCAACCAATCAGGGTCCATAGCAATCAATCAGAGCTCGTAACCAATCAGAGCCCACAGCAACAAATCACAGCCCAGAGCAACCAATCAGGGTCCATAGCAACCAATCAGAGCCCATAGCAACCAATCATAGCACACATCAACCAATCAGAGCCCATATCAACCAATCAGAGCTCACACCAACCAACTAGAGCTCACAACAAACAATCAGCTCATAGCAACCAATCAGAGCCCATAGCGACAAATCAGAGCCCATATAACTAATCAGAGCTCACAGCAACCAATCAGAACCCATAGCCACCACTCAGAGCCCATAGTAACCAATCAGAACCAATAGGAACCAATCAGATCCCATAGTGACCAATCAGAGCTCATAGCAACCAATCACAGCTCATAGCAACCAAACAGAACTTAAAGCAACCAATCAGAGCCCATAGGAACTAATCAGATCTCATAGCGACCAATCAGAGCTCATAGCAACCAATCAGAGCTCATAGCAACCAATCAGAGCCCATAGGAACCAATCAGAGCTCATAGTAACAAGTCAGAAGTCATAGCAACCAGAGTCCATAACAACCAATCAAAGCTCACAGCAACCAATCAGAGCCCACAGCAACCAATCAGAGCCCATAGCAATCAGTTAGAGCCCATATTAACCAATCAGAGCTTGCTATGGGCTCTGATTCGGTTGCTATGAGTTCTGATTGGTTGCTGTTGGCTCTGATTGGTTGTTATGGGTTGTTATGGGCTCTGATTGGTTGCTATGAGTTCTGATTGGTTGCTATGAGCTCTGATTGGTCACTGTGAGCTCTGATTGGTTGCTATGAGCTCTGATTGGTTGCTATGAGATCTGATTGGTTGCTATGAGATCTGATTGGTTGCTATGAGATCTGATTGGTTGTCATGGGCTCTGATTGATCGCTATGAGCTCTGATTGGTTGCTGTGGGCTCTGATTGGTTACTATGAGCTCTGATTGGTTACTATGGGCTCTGATTGGTCGCTACGGGCAACAAAGAAAGTCTTACACCTAGACAGTTTTCATACATGTGGCCCTAAGTGAGTATGTAATTATGCATAAAAGATTGTCGGGGGACTTACCATTCCCATCCCTGCAGCAATATTCGTGCAGCTTTATTTAGGGAAGGGAAGGGTAGATCAAGCTCATATTACGACCTACCGCACCCATAACATATAGAAACTAGAAGCCAATATACTAAACAATACCTCGCTAGAATGTGCAGCATCTGCTGGATTAAATAACTGTAGACATTTAACCCCTTCCTGCCGCAGGGATTTTTGCTTAAATCATGTTTATTCTACACCCCCCACACCCAGCCTTCCAAGACGCATACATTTTTTATTTCTCTCTATATATAAACATATGGAAACATTTAATGATAGCACTGACCCTGCCATACAATTGACTGGGGGAAAATATATATATATATATGTATTAGAAAAAAAATGGTGCAATTTTTTAGGAGGATATTGTGTTTAGGAAGTTCAAAATGCATTAGAAATGTCCTGCTATCTTTATTCTGAAGGTCAATATGTTAGCGACCAATCAGAGCCCATAGCGACCAATCAGTGCTCAAAGCGACCAATCAGAGCCCATAGCAACCAATCAATGCTCAAAGCAACCAATCGGAGCCCATAGCGACCAATCAGAGCCCATAGCAACCAATCAGAGCCCATAGCGACCAATCAGTGCTCAAAGCAACCAATCAGAGCCCATAGCAACCAATCAGTGCTCAAAGCAACCAATCAGAGCCCATAGCAACCAATCCGTGCTCAAAGCAAACAATCAGAGGGCCCTCTCATTTTTACAGAGCACGAAATGAAATGAAAGGGACACTCTAATTAGTTGCTATGAGCTGTGATTGGTTGCTATGAGCTCTGATTGGTTTCTTTGTGCTCTGATTGGTTGCTATGAGCTCTGATTGGTTGCTATGAGCTCTGATTGGTTGCTATGAGCTCTGATTGGTTTCTATGGGCTCTGATTGGTTGCTATGAGTTTTGATTGGTCACTAAGGAATCTAATTGGTTGCAATGGGCTCTGATTGGTTGCTATGAGCTCTGATTGGTCTCTATGAGCTCTGATTGGTTGCTATGGACTCTGGTTGCTATGAGCTCTGATTCGTTGCTATGAGCTCTGATTCGTTGCTATGAGCTCTGATTGGTTGCTATGGGCTCTGAATGGTTGCTATGGACAACAAAGTTAGTTTAGACCTAGACAGTTTTCATTCATGTGGCACCAAATGTTTATAGTTTTAGTTATGTTTTGCTACTTTAAACAAAAAAACTGTTTTTTTTAATTTTCTTAAATTTGATTTTCAGCATCATTTTCTGAGACCAAAAACTTTTTTTCACATTTTTTTTTAGCTATGGACTTTATAGAGGGCTTGTTTTTTGCAGGCTAAAGTGTAGGTGTCAGGGTTTGTTCACACGGCGTATTGCGGTGTGTACTTTATGCGCCCCAATCCGGCGGGTGTTTTAGAAGTACGCGCTGGCCCCAGCCCCATTCACCTTCATTATCAGCGGCCCGTCACTTCTCGCTGCAGGGGCACAATACGCGTGCATTACACGCAGGGGGAGACGGACGTAATTCATAGCTCTCTGTGAGAGCTATGAATTACCGTGAGTGCGGGCCGCCTGTTGGGCATATTGAAGCGCAATTACGCGCCAAAATGCGTCCAACAAGCATGCCATGTGAACATACCCTTAGGGTATGTTCACACGGGGTAATTTCGTAGGGCATTTTGCTGTGTATTTGCGCTCTAATACGAGCGAGATGCACGCCAAAATTACGGTAATCCATAGTTCTTATCTTCATAGTTATATTTTATCTCATCGGGCTTTTACAGATTCAGCAATACTAATTCATATTTTTAAATTTTTTTATTTGGACTTTTAGGGCGACATGTATGAAATGTGGTGTAGACTAGACAGTCGTACTTCTCAGTAGGTTAGTGCAGCATTCATCAGTGTGTATGGAAGTGTCTCACAGCCCTTTATAAATGTGTCCCATTGCGAGACAAAAACATACGCCAAAATTTGTCTCACCGGTATGAACTTGGCACGGATTAGTAGGACATTTGTGCACCATACAAGTTCATGAATGTGCCTAATCTTATGAATGTGGCGCCACCCGACCCCTAAGAATTGGCGCAGACAAAACTGTTGAGGGGGTTGGACGTGTGCCAGACCTTCTAAAAATATGTCAAACAGGGGCAATGACAGTTTTTGTGGTCAAAATCACACCAAAAAATGGCACAGCCCTGTTCATACATGTCGCCCTTAGTTCTTCTGAGATGCTAGAACACCAGGAGGTGTGATCCCTCATACTACACTGTTATACAATGGTAATGCACAACAACGTTCTAATATAGCTTTCCTATTACACCTCCCTTAGGATAGGAGTAACAGAAGAACTAAGATGCTAGGCCTGGAGACCTTCATTAGGCCCCTGGCTGCCTAACAACCGGTCAGCACCCTACAGTCATGCCACTTAGAAGAGTCACAGAGGCAGCTCACCCCAAGCTTTTCACCACTTGGACCCTCGTTGACCCCTGTCCATTGCCAAAAGGGCCTACAATGGGCACATGAGCATTGAAACTGGAGCCTGGAACAATGTAAGAAGGCGGCCTGATCTGATGAATAACTTTTCTGAATGGCCAAGTGCATGTACGTCAGTTACCTGAAGAAGAGATGGCACCAGGGAGCACTATGGGAAGAGATAACTTGGCGAAGGCAGTGTGATGGGCAATGTGCTGATGGGGGGTCCTGGCATCATGTGGACGGCTAGGTGCGTCACTTACCTGGGAAAGAGATGGCATCAGAGTGCATTATAGGAGGAAGACAAGATGGCGGAGGCATTGTGATGGGCAATATTGTGCTGGGGGGTCCTGGCATCATGTGGATGGCCGGGTGCATCACTTACCTGGGAAAGAGATAGCATCAAGGTGCTTTATCGGAAGAAGACAAGATGGCGGAGGCAGAGTGATGGGCAATGTTCTGCTTGGAGTTCCTAACATCATGTGGATGACCTGGTGCATCACTTTCCTGAAAGAGATGGTACCAGGATGTGTTATGGGAAGAAAACAAGATGGAGGAGGCAGTGTCATGGGAAATATTCTGCTTGGAGTTCCTCAGCATGTGGACGGCTGGGTGTATCACTTACCTGGGGTAGAGGTGATGCCAGGGTGCATTATGGGAAAAAGATGGCGGAGGCAGTGTGCTGGGCAATGTTCTACTGGGGGTCCTGGCATCATGTCAATGGCTAGGTGCGTCATTTACCTGGGGGAGAGAAGGCATCAAGATGCATTGTGGGAAGAAGACAAGATGACGGAGGCAGTGTGATGGGCAATGTTCTGCTGGGGGGTCCTGGCATCATGTGGACAGCCGGGTGCGTCTCTTTCCTGAAGGAGAGATGGGACCAGGATGCATTATGGGAAGCAGACAAGATGGCGGAGGCAGTGTGATGGGCAATGTCCTGCTGGAGGGTCCTGGCATCATATGGATGGCCAGGTGCATCACTTACCTGGGGAATAAATGACACCAGTACAAGATGGTGGAGGCAGTGTGATGGGCAATGTTCTATTGGGAGGTCCTGGCATCATGTAGACGTTACTCTGACACGTACCACCGACCGAACATTGTACGCAGCAAGTCCTCTCTTCATGGCAGTTGAATAAGGGCAGGGGCCCTTTCAGCAGGATAATACCCCTGGGGCTACACTGCAAAACCTGTAGAAGAATGAGGAACCTGACAATGAGTTCAAGGTGGTGACTCAGTCTCCAAATTCCCCAGATCTTAATCTTGATCGAGCCTCTGTGGAACCTGTTGGAGACCAAGGCCGCAGCTCACAACTTACTAACATCTTGGTGCAGACAGGCTCAGACTGGCCCATAGGAGAATAAGGGGAGCCCCCGGTGGGCCCCTGAGCATGGCAGACATGGAGTTTCTTTTTAACTGCTTATACATCCTCAGAAGAGGCAAAAAAGCAAGACACAGAGTATGTACAGTCATTGACAGGGTGGGCCCCTAAGATAAACTCCACTGGTGGGCCCAGAAACAGCTCAACTGGTGGACCCCTAGAGTCAACTCCACCAGTGGGCCCAGAAACAGCTCAACTGATGGACAACCAGAGTCAACTCCACCGGGGGGCCCACAAACAGCTCAACTGGTGGGCAACCAGAGTCAACTCCACCGGTGAGCCCAGAAACAGCTCAATTGGTGGGCCCCTAGAGTCAACTCCACCGGTGGGCCCAAGAACAGCTCAACTGGTGGGCAACCAGAGTCAACTCCACTGGTGAGCCCAGAAACAGCTCAACTGGTGGGCCCCTAGAGTCAACTCCACCTGTGGGCCTTAGGCACCCCAGTCCGATACTGGGTGCAGATACCACCGGACACCTTCAGATCTTGTGGAGTCCAGACCTCGGTGGGTCAGAGCTGACTTAGCAGCAGAAGGAGAACCTACTTCCATCAGATTATTACATCAGAAGATACAGAACAGATTAGAAGTAACAAGCAGGATAAGTGTCAGAAGAGATTTCCCCTTCGGCCCGGGGCCAGCTCCCCACCATCGCCGGGCACTGAATACAGGACTAATTGACCCGCCATCCTCGGCCCATTATAAAGTCATCTGACAAATGGCTCATGGGCAGATGAGAATAAGCGCTGATAATAACGCTGTCACAGCTGTAGTTTATAAAGCCGGCGACCATTGTTATCAGCAAACACGATGACAGCGGCCATCATCGTCACATTTACATCACTCTACGAGCGCGGCGTTGTTAATGTGCCGTCTGTCTGCGCCCGCTCCGAGGACGCCGCTTTAGTTAATGGCCACCATTCCTGGCTGCTATTAGCGGCAGTTCACAGACAGCTCATTCCATTAAACTTCTATGGATAATGTCACACACAGGGGGAGGGGGAGAGTGATTTAATATGTCGCCCTCCTAAGTGACTAATGAGCATATCAACAAAGTCACAGCCGCCTAGAAACAAGCCAAGACACTAATAATCTCTTGGCTTCGTGGTAAATGATTCTGTTTGGAATATCGGATTTTAATAGAACGTCTTTATAATTTAGTAGTTTGTGATTGAGACATCATAAGAAGATCGTCTAGACTGTCAACCGGCCAAAAACATGAGGCGTTTAACGAGTTTAATGAGGATTATACACAGAGTAGAATCAAGGCTTAGTTCTCTCTCGGAAGCTTACTGTGTTCTTTACGGAATTCGGAACTCAGGTTGCCTAGCAACTGCTTGACTTCCTGTCTGGGTGACCACCATTACTGTACTCAAGTGGTCACAGGAAGTTCTGTCTGCTGTAAGAGGAACCTACCTGAATTTAGGTTTTTGTTTAGGGGTTTCGTGTGTTGTTTAGGGAGTTTGACACTCAGGTTGCTTAGCAACTGCTTGACTTAATATCTGGGTGGCCACCATTACTGTACTCATGTGGTCACAGGAAGGTCTGTCTGCTGTATGATGAGCCGACCTGACCTTTAGGGTTTTGTTTTGGGGTTTGTTGTGTTCTTTAGGAAGTTTGGTACTCAGGTTGCCTAGCAACTGCTAGACCCTGTCTGGGTGACCACCATTACGGTACTCTAGTGGTCACAGGAAGTCTGTCTGCTGTATGAGGAACCAACCTGACTTTAGGGTTTCATTAAGGTGTTTGTTGGGTTCTTTAGGGAGTTTGGTACTCAGGTTGCCTAGCAACTGCTTGACTTCCTGTCTGGGTGACCACCATTACTCTACTCTAGTGGTCACAGGAAGTTCTGTCTGCTGTATGATGAACCGACCTGACCTTTAGGGTTTCGTTTTGGGGTTTGTTGTGTTCTTTTTCGGAAGTTTGGAACTCAGGTTGCCTAGCAACTGCTTGACTTAATATCTGGTTGACCACCATTACTGTACTCAAGTGGTCACAGGAAGTTCTGTATGCTGTATGATGAACCTAGAAGAGGAATGAATGGCTGTAAAACTTAACTTTTAATGTGAAAACGTATAAAATAGCAACATGTACTACGCCCTCCAGGGTATGTAACAAAAGAGTGAAAAAAACACACACTCAAAAAAGTAAAGGCTCACAAATGTTCTGTCATGATTCAAACTGCCACTTTCTCAGACAAAGACAATAAGAGAAGTTTTGACATCAATCACTTCATCAATTGCAAGATGACACATATTATCTACATGATAAAGTGCAAATGTGGCCTACAGTATATAGGCAAGACTTCCAGACAGCTTCGTCGGAGAATAGGCGAGCATCTGGGTGACATCCGCCATGCCAGGGATACTCCTGTGTCGCGCCATGTTCGGTCTGAGCATGGCGGTGACATAAACTGTTTACGCTGGTGTGGCATTGATCGTATCCCATCTTCCAATAGACGTGGCAATCTTGATCAATTGTTACTCCAAAGGGAATGCTTCTGGATATTTACCCTAAATACGGTTGCTCCCTCTGGCCTGAATGAACAACTCAATTTTAGTTGCTTTTTGTAGTTTTTTGCAGTAAAAATTGATTTGTAGTAAATTCTTTATTTAAAATTTTTATTTACATTCTTTTGTACATATAACGTTGTAGTTTGCTATTCCTTTCCATTTATTTCTATTATTATTCTTTTCCTCACCTGTTCTTTATATAATTATGTTTTTTTACTCATTTTTTATCTTTTATCTTTTATTTTCTTTAGAGTTATTTATAGGTATGCCTTTGATCAGTACCTTCTCCTGCCAAAATACCGCGCTATTTACATTTAGGAGCCGTGTTTTCACATTACACTTAGCTTTACAATTACCTGAAAGCTTGCACACTATATCGCATCACGGGTGTGCTTTCGTGCATGCGCCACCGTTGCTAGGGACGCATCTTGTTCCCGTCTTCGTATCACGGACGCACTGTCCCTGACGTCACTTAGGCGCCTCATCGCGCGTCTTTATATACTGTACACCACGCTCTCTCGGCGTCTCATTTGTCTGGCCACTGCTGGGACACCCTTACAGGGTGCGGGACACTTTTCACTTTATTGCTTTTTGTTAGGTAAGTCTCTTTCATTCAGCTCTGTGTTTATTCAGTTTACATATTGTATGTATTTTTTCCCTTACGTGTGGCCCTCATTCTTTCATTTAGATGCTTGTACCCCGCCTCGCTCGTATGTTGCTTGATTTAAATAGCATGCACATATCTTGACTCATCTGGATTGCTGAGAGTATTTATATCCAGTCTTGCGAGGCGCACCTTTCTGGCTCAGTGACATACTGTAGCATTGTTTTTTCCTGTTGGTCTCTGTGCTCTTTATCATCCCCTGATACGATCCATGGGGGAGGATCGAAACATGTTGGGATGGGACCTATAGGTTTATTTATAGGGTAAGTGTTTGCAGGGTCAGGCTCCTGCCAGGACCGCCCTTATCGGGGCGATTTTCCTGATTTGTCATTGAGGTCAGGGTCTTATAGTCCCTTTAACTTAGGGCCTTATAGGGACATACTAATATTCTTTGGTCCCGTACTTTCCCATTTGTGAGCCTTTACTTTTTTGAGTGTGTGTTTTTTTCACTCTTTTGTTACATACCCTGGAGGGCATTGTAGATGTTGCTATTTTATATGTTTGTACATTAAAAGTTAAGTTTTACAGCCATTCATTCCTCTTTGTGGTTCTGATTTTAGTTGGCTATAGAGGTATTCAATAGCGCTGTCATATCCACTTCATTTGTGGTTGTTTCGGTTGCTTGTATGATGAACCTACCTGACTTTAGGGTTTCATTTAGGGGTTTGTTGTGTTCTTTAGGGAGTTTGGTACTCAGGTTGCCTAGCAACTGCTTGATTTCCTGTCTGGGTGACCACCATTACGGTACTCTAGTGGTCACAGGAAGTTCTGTCTGCTGTATGAGGAACTGACCTGACTTTAGGGTTTCATTTAGGTGTTTGTTGTGTTCTTTAGGGAGTTTGGTACTCAGGTTGCCTAGCAACTGCTTGACTTCCTATCTGGGTGACCACCATTACTCTACTCAAGTGGTCACAGGAAGTTCTGTCTGCTGTATGATGAACTAACCTGACCTTTAGGCCGTGTTCACATGGCTTATTCAAGCCGTAATTGCGGGCCGGATCCCGCCCGCAATCCGGCTTGAATAAGGGGCGGGGGCGGGCCGGGGCGTGGCGGGGGAGCTGCTCGCCGGCCCCATAGACAATGCATTATTTACGGCGCCTACGCCCCGTAAATAATGTGCATGTCACTTTCTCCCCCCCCCGCAGCGGATTTGCCGATTGGGGAGGAGTGACGGAATCCACAGTTCTCTATGAGAACTGTGGAGTACCGTAATGACAGGGACGGATTTGGAGCCGTACTGAAGCGCAAATCCGGCGCGCAGTATGGCTCCAATCCGCGGCCAAATAAGCCGTGTGAACATGGCCTTAGGGTTTTGTTTTGTGTTTGTTGTGTTCTTTAGGGAGTTTGGCACTCAGGTTGCCTAGCAACTGCTAGACTTCCTGTCTGGGTGACCACCATTACTGTACTGAAGTGGTCACGGAAAGTTCTGTCTGCTGTATGATGAACCTACCTGACTTTAGGGTTTTGTTTAGGGGTTTGTGGTGTTCTTTAGGAAGTTTGGCACTCAGGTTGCCTAGCAACTGCTTGACTTTCTATTTGGGTGACCACCATTACTGCACTCAGGTGGTCACAGGAAGTTCTGTCTGCTCTACGATGAACCTACCTGGCTTTAGAGTTTTGTTTAGGGGTTTGTTGTGTTCTTTATGAACTTTGGCACTCAGGTTGCCTAGCAACTGCTTGACTTCCTGTGTGAGTGACCACCATTACAACACTCAAGTGGTCACAGGAAGTTCTGTCTGCTGTATGATGAACCGACCTGATCTTTAGGGTTTCGTTTAGGGGTTTGTGGTGTTCTTTAGGGAGTTTGGAACTCAGGTTGCCTAGCAACTGCTTGACTTCCTGTTTGGGTGACCACCCTTGAGGGGTGCCAATAGGGCAGTACGGGCAGTACTCCTGTCAGGGGCCCTAATCAAAAAGGGGCCCACTCATATGTTAAAAAATAGGAACGAGTAATGGGTGGGGGCCCCATTTGATTTGGCTGTATGGGGCCCTGAAACGGTTAATAGCATACTTGCCAACTTTTGAAAGTGGAAAAGCAGGAGATTTGCAAAAAAATTACATGGCCACGCCCTTCTTGTTGGTGAGCCACACCCCTTTGAAAAAGCCACACCCCACTCCACCTAACTGCATAAAAGCTCTGGAAGAAAACCAGGTTGTTGCCCCCACTAGCCAGGTAGTAGCCCCCTTTATCCAGGTAGTGCCCATTATAGCCAGGTAGTAGCCCTTATAGTCAGGTAGATGCCCCTTACAGCCAGGTAGATGCCCCCTTGTAGCCAGGTAGATGCCCCCTTGTAGCCAGGTAGTGCCCCCCTTGTAGCCAAGTATTTCCCCCATTAGTCAGGTATTGCCTCCTAAGGCCAGGTAGTGCCCACTTGTAGCCAGGTATTGCCCCCCATTAGCCAGGTATTGCCCACTTGTAGCCAGGTAGTGTCCCCTTGTAGCCAGGTAGTGTCCCCTTGTAGCCAGGTATTGCCCCCATTAGCCAGGGATTGCCCCTTGTAGCCCGGTAGCTGCCCCCATTAGCCAGACAGTGTCCCTTGTAACCAAATATTGCAACTTGTAGTCAGGTAGATGCACCCATTAGCCAGACAGTGCGCCCATTAGCCAAACAGTGCCCCCATTAGCCAGACAGTGCCCCTTGTAGCCAGGTATTGCCCCTTGTAGTCAGGTAGATGCCCCCATTAGCCAGGCAGTGCACCCCATAGCTAATAAAAATAAAATAATAAAATCTACTTACTTCACCAGGCTCACTGCAGCGCGGCCAGGTCCAGAGGCTGCCGACTGAGTAGTCTCAGCGTCGTAGGGGATTTGAGTGCAGCCGCGCGTCACACCCCCTGCGACACTGAGGTATATGTACAGCGCACACCGGCACTATACATACAGGGGGAGAAGGGAGGAGGGGAACGATCCCTCCTGCCTCCTCCCTGCACAGTGACACTCGCCGGACGGGTGAGCGGCCACGACGGCCGCTTCACCCGCCTATAGGAACGGCCCAGCGGCGCCAGAGTAGCGTCCTGACGCCTCTCCGGCGCCGCGGTCATTTAAAGAACCCCCGCTGCCTGTTGGTGGCGGGAGGTTCACCGGCTCTGCCGGGGTGGTGGGGGGGGGACCCTATTAGCGGGAACCTCCCGCCAAAAACGGGAGAGTTAGCATGTATGGTTAATAGATGACTGATGGGCAGTCCTTTCCACCATTACTGTACTCATGTAGTCACAGAAAGTTCTGTCTGCTGTATGTTGAACCTACCTGACTTTAGGGTTTCGTTTAGGGGTTTGTTGTGTTCTTTAGGGAGTTTGGAACTTAGGTTGCCTAGCAACTGCTTGACTTCCTATCTGGGTGACCACCATCACTGTACTCAAGTGGTCACAGAAAGTTCTGTCTGCTGTATGATGAACCAACCTGACTTTAGGGTTTATTAAGCTATGTCTACACGGCACTGGTTTACAGTCGGATTTTAAAGCGAATTAAGGGCGACATGTATGATTCTCGTCGGGTCGGAGCGCACCGTTTCGCCCGATTTTTTGTGAAAGCTGCGCCTGATTTATGTCGGCGCCGGGGCACACTCATACATCCCATGAAAAGTCCACCGCGCCTCGCCAGTGTGTGAGGCGCAGTGCGGGACTTAGGCGCAGTGCGGGGCTGCACCTAATATTCGCCGTCCGAGGAGGTGCCCTCATACATGCGGGGAAAAGTCCACCGCGCCTCGCCAGTGTGTGGGGCGCAGTGCGGGACTTAGGCGCTGTGCGGGACTGCACCGAACATGTATTCCGACTCAAGCCAGGCTGGAAAACAGCGAGAAATCATTAAAGATGTCCGTGCGGAGTATGAATCAAAAAATTATAAAGGTGTCAAACACTTTCTGAAAAAGAGCTCAAACCTACAAAAAAAATACATAAATAAAATCACTTTCAAAAAATCAAGAACGGCACAACATCAGGAATTTGGGATATTGAAAATTTGCCGGGAAATACAGTAATTCAAATTTTGAAAGCTTTTTTTTGGTCGGCAAAAACCGCCAATCAAAAATGGAGGCAGTGGCCCATTCTAACCTATGGAGGGTATTGCCAATAAATTCAAAAGGCGGGACAGAAAAAAAATTTACAGTAAAATGAAAAAAAAGAGCTGTTTGGTTGAGCTAGCGGGCTTGGCTACCCCACCCAAAATCAGAATAGGAGCGACAGAGACCCTTTAAAAACCCTATGGAGAAGAATTGACCAAAAAAATTTTAAAAGGGGGGACAGTTCAAAATACAGTAAAAATGCAGAAAGAGCTGTTGGTTGGCTAAGGGGGGGTTGGCTTCCCGGCCATCAGACGGCGAGCAAATTCTCCCATTGTAGTCTATGGAGAGATGGGGCAATAAAAAATCCGGCGCTCACGCCGTGCGGCAGGATTTGAATAAAAAAATAATTTTTATTTGGGTTAAAATATTCTCTGAAAAAGCAAAAACCTTTTCTATAAACAAACATTAAAAAAATCACAAAAACTCTTTTTGTCCCCAAACCCGGCATACATGGGGAAAATTGGGGATATTCAAATTGCCGGAAAATACAGTAATTAAAAATTCTGTAAGCGTTTCTCTTTGGGTCGGCAAAACCAACCAAAGAATGGGAGCGACGGGCCCCCCTTAAAACCTATGGAGAACTATTGCCCAAATCAGAATGGGGCGACAGGGACCCTTTTATCCCTTGGAGAATTTAAGAACCAATCAAAATAAAAGGCGGTCGGGCAAAATACAGTAAAAAGGCAAAAAAAGAGCTGATTGGGTTGAGCTAGCGGGGTTGGCTATCCCGGCCAAACAAATGGGAGCGAAGGGACCCATTAAAAACCCTAGGGGAGAAATTTTGACCAATCAAAATCAAAGGGGGACAGTTCAAAATACAGTAAAAAGGCAGAAAAAGTGATTGGTTGAGCTACGGGGGCTTGGGCACCCAGCCAACAAAGCGCGGCAATTTCTCATAGGTTCTAGGGGAAAAAAAAGCAACCCAGCTCTGTTTGTGTTTGGGGCTAATTTAAAAGAGGCAGGGTTTTTATTTGGGGACAAAGGGGAAAGGCGAGCGCGTCTATGGGTTTTCAAGCAATCGAATAAAACTTCAGGGGCCGAAATCAAATGATAAGACACAGAAGTTGTCCCGATGTGTATAAAAATGAAAATAATATGGGGGTAACGAAAAAAAAAAATTAATTCAATAAAATCTGTTTTTTCCCTTTATTTTTCGTTACCCAAGGATCAATAGTAGGGTGCTAAAAAATAAAAAATAAAATGTTTTTTATTGAATTAATTATTTTTTTTCGTTTCCCCCCATATTATTATTCTTTTTAATACCTCGGGAAACTTCTGTGTCTTATATTTGATTTTGGCCCTTTTACAGTTTTATTCCAGATTGCATTAGAAAACCCATAAGAGGTCGCCGCTCTCCCTTTGGGCCCCAAAAACCCTGCCCCTTTTAAATTAGCCAATCACAAACAAGGGTGGTCTGCAAATTTTTTTTTTGCCATAGATCTCTAGAGAAAATATCGCGCTCTATTGGCCGGGTAGCCAAGCCCCCCCCTGCTCAACCAATCGCTCTTTTCTGCCCCTTTTTACTGTATTTTGAAATTCCCGCCTTTGAATAGTTGGTCAATATTTTTTTCATGGATAAATGGGTCCCTGTACTCCTATTCTGGTTGGTCAAAACTCCCCCATAGGGAGAAGGGCACTGTCGCTCCATTTGTGGCTGGTTTATGCCGACCAAGAGAAAGCTTTAAAAAATTTTTAATTACTGTATTTCCCCGGAAATTTTCTTTTATTGCAATTCCTTTGTAGCCCGGTTCGGGGACAAACGGTTGTTAGGATTTAACTGATTTATGTTTATAGAAGGGTTTTAGGCTTTTTATCTGAAATTTTTTACATTATAAAAATTATTTTTTATTCATACTCCTGCCGCTCGGCCTGAGCGCCGAGATTGCATTGGCCCCAAACTTCCATAGCTACAATGGGAGAAGTGTTGCGCTCTGATTGGTGGGGTAAACCAAGCCCCGCTAGCTCAACCAAACAGTCTTTTTTTGCATTTTTTTCTGTATTTTGAACTGTCCGCCTTTTTATTTTGATTTTTTCTAACTTTCCATGGTTATAATGGGTCCCCCGTGCTCCTATTTTGATTGGTCAATAGTTTCTCCATAGGTTTTTTTTGGGCCACTGTCCTCCTATTCTGATTGTTGGTTTTTGCCGACCAATGAGAAACGCTTAAGGGAAATTTTAATTTCTGAATTTTCCGGGAATTCTCTTTTAAACCCCAAATTCCTTTTGTACGCCCCGGGCTCGGCGACAAACCTTGTTAGTGATTTTATTAATGTATGTTTATGAAGGTTTTTAGCTTTTTTTTAAGAATATTTTACACTTAATAAAAATATTTTTTTTATTTATACTCCATGCCGCACGGCGCTGAGCGCCGAGATTGCTTGCGCCCCTCTCCCCCTAGACTACAATGGGAGAAGCAGCTGCGCTCTGATTGGCTGACTAGCCAAGCCCCCCGCTACTAACCAATCGCTCTTTTCGATTTTTATGTATTTTAACGTCCCGCCTTTGCTTGAATGGTCAATAGTTCCCATAGGTTTTAATGGTTCATTGTCGTCCTTTCTGATTGGGGTGGGTTTTTACCCACCCAAAGAGAAGAGGGTTTCGAATTTGAAATTACTGTATTTCCCGGCATTTCCAAATCCTAAAACCGTATTGCGCCGTTTTTAGATTTTTGAAAAATGATTTTTTTTTTAAATTTTTTTTTATTTTTTAGGTCTAGCTTTTTTCTGAGAAGTTTTTCCGCCTTTATAAAGGGGATTTTTTGGAATCATACTCCTGCTGCAGGAGCGGAGGCCCAATTTCCTTGCGTCTTCTTCTAGTTCCCCCCGAAGTTGTTCTCGCTTCACTTCGCCTCCGCCGGAGCATTTAGACCAAAATCAACCAGGTCTGCCTGTCGGAGCTGCCGAGCGATGCAGTGCGCCGCGCTTTGCCGACTCCCGATCGTACATGCCTCGGAGTTTTCGAGCGTGCCGCGTCCCGCCCCGGAACGCCTACAGCGCGCCCACACCGCGCCCACTGCCCGCCCCTTCATGTGAGGCGCAGCAGAAAGTGACGAACGCTGCGCATAACACCGCATCCCTTGCGTCCGACTGGGAATTCGGGCCGGTGAGGCACAGGATACGCCAGAAATCGGGCGAAAAGCCCGTTCATACATGTCGCCCTAAGTATTTAAAATCCGCATGTAAATCATCCCCATAGACCTCAATATAAAATCTGAGCTGTAGTCTACAGAGCACGGATTTTTTGAGGTCGGATTTCAAATCCGAAATCCGTTCCAAAAACTTAGAACATGTTCTTTAATCCGTCGTATTTTGTTTGAAAACAGTGGATTACAGTACAGTTCCCGCTAATTGCAGCTAACACTCAGCAGTTACAGCCGCGGCATCTTAATCAATGAGAAACAGTGCCGCGCACCGTTCCTCAATTGGATCGGGGCTCCCGCAGCGAAATCACGGGTCCAGATCGCTTATCATGGCAGCCATGTTTTCGATTTCTCCACTTCCGGCCCCAGGCAGAAAGTGGGGAAACTACCATCTTTGTACACCCTAATGCATTGTATAGACAATGCACTAGGCTGTATAAATGATTGCGCCCCCTAGTCCTGAAGCGCCCTAGTGGCGCTTCAGGACTAAAAAAGTTTTAAAGTGTAAAAAAAAAAAAATACTAAAGGTTCAAATCACCCCCCCCCCTTTTATTTTACAAATAAAAAAACTAAAATAGTAAAAAGGTTACACACATTTGGTATCGCCGCGTCAAAAAAAGTCCGATCTATTAAAATATAACATCATTTATCCCGTGCGCTGAACACCGAAGAAGAAGAAAATTCCAAACGCCAAAATTGAAATTTTTTGGTCATTTCACGTCCCATAAAAATTGGAATAAGTTTAATTAAAAAAACTGCATGTATTCCAAACTGGTTGCAATAAAAAGTACGCTTTAGCCCGGAAAAAAATTCCCCTCACTCACGTCTGTAGGTGTTCGTGCATAAAAGTTACTGGTCACAGAAAATGGCGCCACGGCGCAAATTTCAAACATAGAAAATATTTGACATTTTTTTACTGTCCAAAACATGACAAAAACTGTATATTTGGTATTGCTGGATGCATTTCAACCTTTAGATTACAGAGAACACATCATTTTTACCAAAGATTGAACGCCATAAAGCAAAACACCCGCAAACATGGCGCAAGTACGTTTTTTTTTCACATTTTGCCCCACTTAGAATTTTTCGCGATTCCCCAGTATATTCTATAGTAATATGAATAACGCCATTAGAAAGTCTATCTTGTCCCGCAAAATAAAAGCCCTCATGTCTATGTAGGTGGAGAAATAAAAAAGTTAGGGCTCTGGGAAGGCGAGGAGGGAAAAACGAACGTGAAAAAAAATAGGCCTCGGTGTTAAAGGGTTAATGGGGCGCCGAAATCCGACCGCAACATCCACGCAAAAAAAATGCAGGAAAAAAACTACAACCAATTGTAAAATACTGACCAGATTCTTTAACAGAACCCGACAGTATTGTATAATTGCAATGTAGACGTATCCTTAGTGTACGTCCACATAGCAAAGGACAAAATACGATTCAGAATCTGAATCCTAAAACCGCATCGTCCGACGAGTATTCGAACAGTATTTCATGCAAGAATCCAGGGATTTTTAACTCAGTTTTTGCTTTTTGGCGCGGATTTCCTTTGGATTTTGACGCGGTTTTCGGATTCGCTTTTTCAATCTTTGTTTTACCTTTACTGAGTTTTTGGACGGGGATCTGTGCCAAAACGCACCATAAAAAACCCAGTACATTTTCATGCCATCCCATTGACTTTGAATTCTCCCCCTCGTGTTCCCGGTGAAATACGACGGAGGATTGATCATGATTTGAGTTTTTTGAAAAAACTTCAGTTTTGAAATCTGACCTCAGAAAATCCAAGTTGTGTGCTCTACAACTGGGGTGTTCAATACAGATCTGTGGAGATGGTCGATTGTCGGATTTTTACGTTTTTTGAAATCCGAATCAGTGTGGATTTCCAACTGGAAATGCTTGTTGTGTGGACAGTACTCTAAAATCCTAAAAGTGGTATATGTTAGTCATGTCTTTATAAAGGGTTGTTGAATCCTATTTGTAATACGTACAATGTATAGTGGACCCAGGCTCTGGTAGAATAATGAGCACCATAGGTCCAGCAGAAGTAAGGTGGGCCTGCTGGTTTTCAGTCTTCCTATAGTGCAACCTGGTGCCATCTTTTCCCTGGGTAAGTGACATGAACACCCCAGGACTGGCAAACCAGAATACCAGTTGATCCTATGGTGGACCCAAACTCTAACACAATAGTGGCCACAAAAGGTCCAACAAAAGGTCTATACAGTAAAAAGGAGGGCCAGTTGATTGTCTTTCCATAGTGCATACTGGTGCCATCTCTTCCTCCGGTAAGTGACAGGCACACACTTAACCGTCCACATTATAAAAAATGTGATTCATCAGACTAGGTTGTCTTCTTCTATTGCTCCATAGTATTTCAGAGCTTGCTACTTACAGCCAACTTCAATTTCTGTTCAGGCTGTGAGCGGTTCTACAGCTTCAGGCTCCCACTTCCTGTTCAGGCTGTGGGTGGTTCTACAGCTTCAGGCTTCAACTTCCTGTTCAGGTGGTGGACAGTTCTACAGCTTCAGTCTTCAACTTCCTGTTCAGGTGGTGGACAGTTCTACAGCTCCAGACTTACACTTCCTGTTCAGGCTGTGGGAAGTTCTACAGCTTCAGGCTTCCACTTCCTGTTCAGGATGTGGGAGGTTCTACAGCTTCAGAGTTATGATCAGGCACTCACAGAAACCTGTGTGCACTCAGAGCACATAAAATGTCTCTTAACTTATGACTTTAGTCAAATCTATTGACCAATGTATTTAGAAAAAGTCTTCAATTACCTGTCCCTTCATGCTGAAAGCTAATCTTTGCAGTGTGAAAAGGGTTAAAAGGTATAAACACTTAAACTCAGACCAATTTTTTGTGTTTATTTCTCCAATGTATCTAAAATAGAAAATGAAACAACTTTGTAAATGTATGAAATATTTTCTGTTGTCTCATGTACACAGCTGTCATACAGACCTATATGTTTCTATGGATACAGACTACAAGGAAACCCTGCATAGTCTGACCCTGATGTCATAGTCACATCCATTTCTCCCGAACTTATTGCTAAATTGCTTAAAAAAAAAGCAGAGGACAAATGGAAGGGAGGACGACTGCTGGAAAGAATATCTGCTTGCAATCTGTTACCATGGAAACACATCAGTCTGTACAGGAGCTGTATACATGATACAGTAGGAGATTTTTTTTTTTATTATTTTTTTACCAAACTAGTGGCCAAGTAGTATATAGGAGCGCCATAAAACAATATGTACATACTTTATTAGGGCTCAAATTCCTTTGGTAGTCATAGTTTAAAATTTACCTGCATCTTATCATGGAAATTTCTGCAAAAATATCAAAATGGAGGAAACATAGGGGTTTTCATACTTGCTGGCTTTACTATATAATTTTTTTTTACGCCAGGTAAGGACTTCTTTATTTAAAGGGGTTGTCTCACTACAGGGATTGCTGCTTTTTATGTTAAAGATCTTGCAAAAACAAGTCACTTTGTAATATGTGTCCATTAACAGTGTCTTACCTATTCTGAGATATCCCCTCTTGTATGGACTGCATCAGCTCCTCAGGTCGCTATAGTTACAGACCTGTTTGATCTCTCCTGATAGGCTGTTTCACAGATGCCCCGCTGTGCTATGTTGAAACTACAGACCTGTGATCTCTCCTGATAGGATGCCAGCACTGGTTGCTATAGCTACAGACCTGTTCAATCTCTCCTGATAGGCTGCCAGCACTGGTCGCTATAGCTACAAACCTGTTCAATCTCTCCTGATAGGCGTTCAGCACTGGTTGCTATAGCAACAGACGTGTTTGCTCTATCCTGATAGGCTGCCAGCACTGGTTGCTATAGCTACAGACCTGGCTTCTACTGCAGCCTAGTGGAAGCCAGTAAACACGCCCCTGAATTCAAAATAAAACCAATAAAACAGGACTGAGGTCAGATGAATCAGTGTAGTGAGACAACCCCTTTCAGTTTTTAAATGAAAATTTTTAAAACTACTGGATTTTTAAAAAATTGCTGAATTCTCTTAGGCTCTGTCCACACGACGAATATCTGCACGGATTCCGACTTGAAATAGTTATCTAAAACGGAAAATAAATCCTCCCCATTGACCTTGATAGAAAATGTGCCTTGTAGTTCATACAACACGTATTTTCATCGGTCAGTGTTTAGAAGTAAAAAAAAACTTAGAACATGTTCATTATTTCATTGAATTCCGCATGGAAAATTAACTATTGAGGTTAATGGGGAAGGCTAAAAACATTTGTATGTGTTTTTTAACGTGGATCTGTGCCCAAAACTCCATAGAGATGAACGGGACTCATTTTCTGACTGTAAATCCGACAAAAAAAAAAAATCGACATGAAATACTCGTTGAAAATGGCGGCGTCCGATGTGATTTTCAATGGTAGAATCCGACAAGAACCCGACGAGTAAATTGGTTGGACGTACCCTTAGGGTGTGTTCACACAGTGCAATTACGGTATTTCATGACCCCATGCAGTGCCTATCTCCCCCCACCCCCTCTTCATCCAACCAACGGACTTGTTACCACCCCACTGCGCCAATTCTTTCACCCAACCTCGAAAAAGGACACAGAGACAAGGGTTGGATGAAATGGCCACAGCGCCCCGTTTATTAACATACATACAAATTTTACAAAACATCCAACTGTAGGTATGACCCGCATACCTCTGCCCCCGTCAAAACCCAACGGATACTCCAAAACCTTACCCGGGTAACCAGGGGCTGAGGTCCTTGGAGCTAACTTAGGTCTGGGGGAAAGCCCGATGTTCCGATCTCCTTTTACCTTGCCCTCAGCCGTCACCCCGACTCAAGGGAAACCAAAACCCACCTCAGGTGGCTACCACTCTCCCCCAAATCTCAAGGACACTGCCCTGCAGGCCCCCACCTTCGCCAGACCGTTCCTCAAAGGGCCACCAAACAAGGGGAGACCAGATTCTATCTGCCTCCCCCACCGATTTCCACAAACTCCAAGGACCCCACCCCGCCACAGCAAGCATGAATGACCCCTCAAGCATGCGACGCACCCCACAGCCCCAAATCCCGTTCTATACCGTTCAGAATGCCAAGGGACCACAAATCCAACCCGACGGCTTTTCAAGTGAACCCCGTCTCCCCTCCAAAAATCTCCTTCCCCCAGCTCCAAATCTCGATGGCGCACGAACAGACCACCATTCAGCTCCACGAAGGCCGCAACCGCCCTATTAAGCGTTATGCGAGCCCTATTAATACCCACCAACGACCGCCGCGTTGGCCAAAACACCTCCGAGGGACCATATCCGACCACACCGTGATTAACCCGGATACATCCCCCACAACCTCAGCAAATCGGAACAGATGTCCCGAATCAACCCCACGCAAGGGGAATAGACCCCAAATCGTTACCCCCTGCATGCAGCACTACAATATCCGGGGGAGGATCCCAGCTTGCAAAATCTGCCCAAACCCCGGGGCAGGACATTCCGAAACCTCAACTCTCGGATCCCCAGCCACGAATCACCGCCAAGCTGTGAGGCACTCCCATCTGCAGACCCCCTCTCCCCCGCAAAGCTGCTGGCTCCGCTCCCCAGTGCACGAACGAGTGGCGAAAAATCCACACCAAGCAGCCACCGGGAGCTAAAAGACAAAACAAAACATAACAAAACACCCGAATAGCAACAACAAGAAAGAACCCCCAACGAGAAAAAACCCGGTGCTGCGTACCATCTCCCCTCAAAACAGCCCCAAGGTATCCTCCCCCAGGCCACACCCCCGGCCTACCGAAAACTCACGCCACTGATCCAACCAGGTGTGGACGGATATATAACCGGAACCTCTCCGAGTCCCATATCCCTATCCGTCTCACCGCATCCGGCCCCAGCCCCCAGCTGGCCACCTCCGTTGCTGCCCCAATCCTAAAAGAATGCGGAGCAAATTCTGACGGGTCCAGACCCAGCGCCCCCACACAGCGCTTCAAAACTGCTGTAAACGGGAACCGGGACAAAAATGACCCATCCACGTGTCTCAACAGCGGGCCACCTGCCCCCCAACGACCCCTCCCCTTTGTAAGCCATATAACATCTAAGGGGACACATCAATGAGCCCTGGACCTCACCCAGCCGGATCCTCCGTCCCCCCCCCCGTTGGTCAGTTTTGATCTCCTGACCCCAAAACTCCAAACCCCTCTCAACGGTCCACACATCCCTATCCAACAAGCCACCTACCACTGACCTAGACGGGCATACCAGGTCACCCATACGCAAGGCCCCAAAAAAGGCCAGCGAAAAGGCCAGCCGGAACACACCGAAGGCAGCAAGCCCCCAATCAATTCCAGCAATCGAAAAATGATCGGGCGCCTACTATCGGCCACCGACCGCCCCCTCCAGTACCCCCTCAACGCTTGCGTGATGAGAAAATCCTTCGTGACATCCCTCAAACCCCGCCAACGAAAACCAAATGCCAAGGCCGATACAAAACGTGAGACCCTGGAACCGACCAACCCTCTTCACGAACATGACCCAAAAAACAGAACAGAGCCTCAGAGTGTCCTTCCGGACCACCTACCGCCCCGAGGCCCCCCAACCATGTCTCCCACAACTCCCAAGAGGCCTGATACGCCCTCCAGGAAACCGGCCGCTAGCGATGCCCTAAACAACCTGTCCGCGGCGGTAAACCCAGTTCCACAAAATCCGGGGGGCAAGTTAATCCACTGTACGCCGCGTCCGGAGCCAAGCCCCGGGAAAGCGATCCCAATGCAAACGATACAAGGAATCCGCAATGTCATTTTGAATCCAGGAACATAAAACCGCCACCACCCAAGCATTCATTCCAAACACGCAACACAAGTCTCCTAAGCAACCAAACCCCCCGGCGGGGACGACGCCGACTGCGAGTTAATGGCTTGCACCACACCGAGGTTGTCACAATGAAAACGCACCTTCCGATTTTCTTACTTTCTGACCCCATAAATTAAACTGCCACCACAATGGGGAACAACTCCAAAAGTGCCCAAAATTTCCCAACCAAACCCTCGGTCACCCACCTCTCAGGCCACCCCCCTACACACCACTCCCTGGCGCAATACGCTCCAAAACCAACACCCCCAGCAGCATCCGTATAAATCTCCACCTCTCCATTGGACACTACCGGCTCCAAAATCAACGACCGTCCATTATACTTTTGCAAAAAGGCCTCCCTATCCTCAAATCCTCCTTTTTAAAGGCGTATGAAGTGATGTGGAGCTCGGGGCCCCGGACGTAGCTGCTGCCAACCTTCTGCAAAACACTCCCCCCCCCCTCGGGATAATTCTACAAGCAAAATTCAACTTCCCTAATAAAAACTGCCCAAATCTCCAATAACGGGAAAATTCTTAAGGAGCAGGGACCTGGGTACTTCGGCCCTCAGGTCCGCCAACTTATCTTCCGGCAAACGACAAATCCACAGCAATGGGGAAACGATACAAATCCCCAAAAACTGAGGCACGTAGCTGGGCCAACCGTCTTTTCCCGGCGCCAACGGCACCCCGAACCTGTCTGCAAACCCACGCATGGCCCCAATGGCAAACCCGAACAAATTTCCCCGACTCTGTCGTCCCCCCCAACCCCCTTAACGCCGAACCCACCGAATCGCTTCATCAAAAGAGGTGTATTCCACCGAACAAAGATCCGGGTCAATCCCATCATTGACCGAACGGGCCCCTAGGGAAGGACAGGTGATGAATCAGCCGAAATTTGTTCGGCTCCTTCTTCGGCACCAAACCCCCAGGGGGGTGAAACAATTAAGTCGGCAAGGAAGAGCCGAGAAATGGCCCCGCCATCCTACCTAGCGCCACTTCTCGTTCTAACTTCTCAGTTACCACTGCCGGATGAACCAAAGCCGACCGCAAATTTTTGGTGGTGAAAGGGACCTCGTGCCCTGCAGCAAGGATCCGAAAACCACACGTAAAACCTTCCCTCAAAAACTGTGCCTCCCCCTGATCAGGAAATCTGTTTAGATACTCCTCCATCACGGCCACCTTCATGGCGTCACCCCCCTGCGGATTGTTAGGGCCCTTCCCCCTTTCCTTTTCGCAGGCATCTTGGGGGCTCCATGAGAGCCGGCACTGCACACCGAGCAACTGTGTTTAAATTTACAATTGCTTCCGAACCGACACTGTCCCTCATTGAACAGCCAGCAAATCCCTGCCTTGTTCCCCTCTCCTGCCCCGAACGAACTGCTCCCATCCCGCTGGCCGGCCCCCCCCATGAAAGGACTGCCCGAACCGAGTCGAGGCCATCACCCTCAGCCAGAGGCCAATGTCCTTCTGGTCCCACCGTATTGACGGGTGGATTTTCCTTCCTTTGACGAAATTGTTCGTCGTACCTCAACCACGCCTGTCCGCCATAGATCCTATGGGCCTCCCCAATGGAATCTAAATAACAGAAAAGGCCTGAGCAGTTCTCCGGTGCCGTCTCACCGATGACACTCGCCAAAATAGCAAACGCCTGCAACCAATTTGAAAACGTTTGGGGAATCAATCGCCACGGACGCTTTTCCTCCTCCTCCTTCTTGCTCTCGTCTCTCTTTCCCTTGTCCAAATTAAATTTTTTCCAGTGGCAGCAATGAAAATATCTCCACATGTTAATCCTGCCAAATCTTGTCCCTGACCTCCTTCTTCAAATGCGCCCCCAACGGACCCTCGAAGCATACATACACCTCCCCTCTATCGTCCAATCGCACGGAATCCCCCCCGATCCTTCTCCGTTTGGACCGATACCATCACACCCGTGCTACGCCCCTGCGCCGATACCGCCGCCGGCACGCCCCCGGCCAACCCAGCCCCGTCCCCCAAACCAATCTCCATCGAAGGCACCCAGGCCGCCGCCGGAACCGCCGGCCCCCCGGCCGACCCTGGAAGTGGGAAACTGGCCAACCAATCCCGCATACCTCCGACCAGCTCCTGCCAACCCGCTACCCCAACTTCCGCCCCCATTGGGGCCCGGGGCCCCCCCTGACCTGCAGCTACCCCCGACACCTGCGATGTAGGCCCAAAAAAAACGGACACAACATAGAACCAACTCACCAGACTGCACAGGTGCTGTGACCCTGCCAGTCGCATCCACGGATCCCTGAAGAACCTCCGCTCCCTGAACGTCTCCACCGGACACCCGGGAGACATTATCGAGGGAGGGGCCACCGCTCCTGCCTGAAGCCACCGATCCTCTCGGCGACGACGAACCCTGCGGGGAGACGCCCCCAGGGGTAATGTCCGCTGCCAACGATGAAGTAGCGATGACAAGACCAGCGGAATGCTGTCTGCTCAAGGACCCGTCACCGACCTCCGAACCTCCCGGCGACCGCGTTGCACTCTGACCGCAATGGCTGGCAGCTCCCCCGACCGGAACATCGCCAGATGGGACTGCCATCACCAAGGATACCACCGAGGAAAGCACCCCAGCAGAGCGCCCATCATCACTATCAGGGGCCCTGCTGTGCGCTGCAGGACCCGTTCGCCTGTGCGGATTCCTCCCAGACCGGGTGGCACATGACCTAGCTGCTGGCCGCGGCGCCTGGCCCGGGGGGTCCCTGGAGGGGCTCCTGCGGCGTACCCGGGTCCGAGGTGTCATGTCAGGGCTAAGGCGACAGGGCGGACGTGCCCTGCGCCGCGGGACCGGGGGAGGAGGGGGAGGGGAAGCAGCCACTACAGACCCCTGCCCGCTCCCTTCTCCAAGGACACCCCGCACCTGAGTGGCCAGCCATGCAGGCCCACGATTGCCTGCTGCCCTCCTCAGCTCCTCCAGCAGCTCCTCCACGGATCCCATCACTGTTCCTCAGGGGACAGAGCGCAGCAGGCACCTTCCTGCTTCTGCCGCCGGCGCTTCTGATCCCCTGCTCCGTGCAGGGCGCGGTTTAAATACCCCGCCCCCACCCTTGGACGGAACGCACGCCGCGAGGGGGCATGGCCAACGCGAGTGGGCGGGGCCATCGCGAGGGGACGGGGGCGGCGCGCCGGGTCATGCGGGGGGCCCCCCTGATCCCGGCTCCGCCTATGGTCCCGCCCCGTTCTTAGCTCTCATACAGAGTTATGAATTACGTCTGTCTCCCCTGGCGTGCAATGCACTTGTGACATGTCACTTCTTCGCGGCGGTGATAATGGAGGTGAATGCACATGGCGTATTACGTCGTGCACAGTACGCACCCCAATACGCCCTGTGAACTTACCCTTAAAGTTCTAATTAGAAATGAATATTTGTATCCATCAATATCAGTCATTATGTTGACATATAACATTGTCTAATAAGGACATTTGACTCAGATGTAGAAGGTAGAGGTGTTTTTAGAAGTTTTTTTGTTTTAAATTTTCTATTCATTTTAGGTCTTAACCCCCTAATGACCTAATGACGTCTTTTGACGCATTCAGGTCGTTCGTCTGCAGCGACGTGTTGCTGCAGACATCGGGGTTTGCGGATCCCGGCGCCGCAGCAGCGCTGAGATCGGGGCTGTACTTCACAGCTTTGTTTCCAGCACAGCCTCTGCAAGGGGAAAACCTCCGCTCCCCGCGCTTAACTCTTTGATGGCCACTGTTCGTGACTGCAGTGTATTCAAAGGGCTTTCCCCTGCTCTGTCAGGTGCTGTCCTGATCACTGCCTGTGTCAGACTGACACAGATTATAATGTATTATATAGGAATATATGCTAATATATTATATTATATATTATGCTAATATATTATATTATATATTATGCTAATATATTATATATGCTAATATATTATATTATATATGCTAATATATTAAATTAGTATATATGAATATGCTAATACATGACTAACTGTAAAAAAAAAAATGTAAACCGTGTATCCCTTCATGGGATTTAAAAAAAAAGTAAAAAAATATTTAATAAAAAATAATTGTGCATACATTACAAAAACAAAAAAAAAATCATCCACACGACCGTAATAACCTGTACAGTAGAATTAATGTAACAAGTTATTAAGTGTGAAATGTGAATGGTGTAAAAAAAAAAATTTAAAAAAACAAAGACATTTTGTAAAAAAAATTCTGCAATAATTTATAAGTGAATTAAAACTATTCTCCCAAAAAGTACAACTTGTCCCGAATAAAACGAGGCCTCATACAACTGCGTCATTGAAAAAATTAAATAGTTACAACTGTTGAAACACAAGAAGGCAAAAACTAAAAATAAAATGTGCTGGACCTTAAAGGGGATGTATCGTTTCATCAGTTCGGCTGTTTTCTTGAAGCTTGAATCTCTCTTTTCCTGAAATCCAGGAGCGTTTCTTCCCCTCCCAACTGGGTGTTTCGTAACTGAAGGGGGATGACATCATCCCCCCCTTCACTGTTCATGCTCGCTCCCGAGTCAGTGTGCTCTTCCCCTCTTCTGTCTGAGTCCACATGTCACTGTGTTGTTCCTCTCCCTATGCAGTCTTATTTTGTAAGAGATGTTTACATAGCACAGCCCTGCATTCAGTCTAGACGGTCTTCTATGAACTCAGAGCACTGATCTCTTCTCCTCTCACAGCTGGAGGTTTGTTACAGTTGAATCCAGTCTTCTATGAATTCATGCTGAGCAGCACAGATCTCACTGCTATGTTTACACGCAGGAGCATTTAGGCACCGAGGCACAATTCTGCTGTTTTCTGATTGTAGAAGCAGCTGCAGTGTTACTGTGTAGCTGCTGGCTTTGCAGAGTGAAATTCTGCCGGCCCCTTATTCTGAGTGAGAGAGCAGGAATGCTCGCTCCCGTGAATACGACCGGGGGCGGGACAGAATGTAAATTAGTAGAGCCGTCAGCCAATGAAATGAAAGGAGGGCGGATCCGACCGCCACTGGGGAACAGTGTTTACACAAAACGAAGATAAGGCAGACTGTGAAAACAAGACAGCTTTGCTAATGTCATCCAATTGCAAAGTTGCTTGTTTTCACTGTCCCCTTATTCTGAAGACCATTTAATGTAATGAGAATACTCCTTTAAGTACTTTTCAGGCGTTCGGAATAAGTATTTGCTGCTGAAAGTAGTGGTCACTAAATTTTTGTACTAAAAAAAATTTTGGGAAAATTCAATTTGAAACGGGAAAAGACAAAAATTTTTTAAAACCCTTTTACAGAAAGCGGGGAAAAACAAGACTTAACAAATGAATGAGCCGGAGAGAGTCCAACTCTATTCATCTGCTCTACAGATTTAGACACAAATTATCACAAGAACAATGTAGAATCCTGGAAGCAACATCTCAGGAACTACAACTGCTGGAACACAAGGGACGGATTGTCAGACTCTGCAGCGTTCACATACCCAGAATACGGTCAAAATTTCAAAGCACAAAATTTGGGTTTTTTGCTCCCCAGTGTAATAAACGTGAAAAGCTTTTATACAGGGGGCATTTGGGCCGTAAATCTATTCCCACGGTTTTGTATAATGCAGCAGCTTCTTGCCCGTTGCCAATTTCTTTCCCTGTTATGGGATACCGTAAAAAAGTAAAAATAAAATAAATAAAACCTTGGCTGGGGAAAATTTTTGTTTTTGAGACTTGACAAGTTTGGGGTTTGTTTTAAAAATTGTTTTTTTCTTTTAAAAAATTTTTCATTAAAGTTACGGATTCACAAGTTTGGGGGGAGGTGGGGAGAGGAGCGGGGGGTAAATGCACGGTGAAACTGATTCTAACGGGTTTCCTTAATTTTACAAAAGCATTTATCTATCTATCTCATATCATTATCTATCCCAAAACAAACTATCAAATCTATCCATCTATCCCCATATTATCTATCTTCGGGCCAAATCCCATATCTACCCTATCTATCTATCTATCTATCTATCTATCATGTCATTTTCTATCTATCAATCTATCTATCAATTATCTCATATCAACTCCATATCTATCATCTTTTCCTATTATTATCTATCCCATATCAAATCTATCAATTTTTATCTAATCTATCTATCTATCAAACAAAAAATCTATCTCTTATCAAATCTATCTACCCTATCTATCAAACTATCTATCTTTTCCCCATATTATCTATTCCCATATCTACTGTCTATCTATCTATCTATATTAATCAAATTTTATCAAACCTCCAATCAAATCTGTCTATCAAAACTTATCAAATCTATCTCTCTCATATTATTTTTGGGTTTTAAATTCTATGTATCATCTGCTATCTATCTACTATCTATTTTTCTTTTTAATCTATACCCAAAAATCTATCTATCTCCAAATTATCTATATTATAATCTATCTATCTATCAAACAAATCATCCCAATCTATCTATTTATATCTATCTACCCTACTATCTCATATCTATCTATCCCAAAATCTTTTTATCTCATATTTTTAATTTCCCTTTATTATTATCTCATATCTATCTACCCCATATCATATATTTTCTCCTATCAAACAAATTAAATCTATCAAAAATTATTATCTTTCTATTTAATCTATCTATCTATCTATCTTTTAAAACTATCTTTTCTTTTCTTTTCTATCTACCCTCATATCTTTCTACCCTATCCCAAATCTATCTGTCTTCTATCTATCCCCATTTTTCAATCTATCAAATCTATCCCCAAAATTCTATCTGCTTTTCTAACTCAAAAAATATCAAACTCTCTCATATATACCCTATTTTTTCTCATATCTATGTATCTATCTGCAAACTACTATCTATCTATAATTATCTTTTTAAATCTATTTCCAATCTATTATCTCCTATCAACTTTTCTTTCTATCAATCAAACTATCTATTCTATCTATTCTTTTAATCTATCTACCCCAAATATCTATCTATCTATCAAAACCCATATCTATCATCCCCTTATCTATCTACCCCATATTTATATATTTTTCCCCTTTATCTATCATCTTTCTTTTAAAATCTATTTTATCTATTTTTGTCTGTCCTGTCGGGTCTGTCCTGTCTGTCTGTCTTTTCCTTGTCTGTCTGTCTTTTCTGCCCAACAACCTATCTCTCTTTATTTATCTTCTATTTATCTTTCTTAATATTTTTTCTATTTATTTACCCTCAAATTGGGCCCTAAATGCAGCGCCCCAAAGAAAATAAAGAAAAGTGAATTTATTAACCTATGAGAGCAAGTTTCAGCTCCAATGAGAAGCTTTTTATGTACACAAAAGTTTTTTAGTCATATGAAAAATTTGGCACCCCCATTAAAACTAAATCCTTTTTAGTTCTAAATATTTGGGTGTTTTCAAAGCCAAATTTTAATTTTTAAAATATCTATAGATAATATTGCACATTTTGTGTTTGTACAATAAACCTCATTTCAATTTTGGAAATAATTTTGTGTCCATCAGTTTTTTAGTTTTATTTAAAATTGAAATGGCGTTGGGAAACCCCAATATTTAGAACTAAAAATGATTTAGGGTTAATAGGGTTTGCCCCAAAAATTTTTTTATAAAATTGTATCTAAATTTTTTTTCCCCTGATGCAAATTTTGGGGGTAAAATTTTTTTTTCCATACATTATTATACCTTAAATGACAACAAAAAGAAACACTTCCAGAAATGTCGGACGCTTCCGTTATCAGCTGCGATTATATCTCCGGCAGATATGTAAATGATCACAGGTTCCCCCGGTCTGATTGACACGGGGGCCCCCCGCCCAAGAGGGATAAATTTTTTCCTGCGCCCTTTAAAAAAAGGTCTTGGGGGTTTTCCGCGGCCGGTTTCCCCGGCCCGTGGGCCCATGCTTCTGTGGAAATCAAACCCGGCCACCCTTCCTGTCCCCGTGTTGCACGTGCTGCTCCCTCCAGAGCAGGTACCTGCCGGTCTGGATTTAAATAGACAGTGTCCCAATTACCTGTCCAATGACCTGCAACCTTCTGGGATATAAAGAACTTCCTGCCTCTGCCCCCCGTGGCCCCAGTTTAATTTAAAAGGGGGTTTTCTCCTACAAGGGTCGCTTGCATTTTAGGTTTTTAAAAAATCTTGCAAAAACAATTTACTTTGGGAAAATGTTTTCCATTTAAAATTTTTCCCACCTATTCCTAGATATCCCCTCTTGTTGGTGTCTACTGACATTGCCGGTGGTTACAGCAAAGAAATTTGGGCCCCCGGATAGTGGGCACAAAAGAAAAATGACCATGGGTCCCATGAGGTTGAAATCGGGCATTAAACACCTTGGGGCCCCTTTGGGAATTTTGTCTTGGCATCTATCGGTAACAACTTTTTGCTGAAGTTACAGTCTGTTACTGCATGTCTGGATCAAGTACCATCCGCACCTGCACCTGTAGTAGCTCCGACCCTTCCCATTCCCCCTTGCCCGGTATTTATTTCCCAAAATTTCTGTACCCCTGGTTTATGGTCTCAAAACCCCGGAAGGGTCCTTTTTCCCCCTGGTTCATGGTCTCCCCCCAGAGCTTTCCCGTTCCCGCCCCGGGGTCATGGTCTCCCCAAAAAATTCTTTACCCGGGTGGCTCATGGTCTCCCCCAGAGTTCCCGTACCCGCCCGGTTCATTGGGGCTCACCCAAGCGTCTTTTAAAACCCCCGGGCCCCCATGGTTTTTGCCCCGTGCTCCTGTAACCCCCCTGGTTTTATGGTGTTGGGCCCGGCCCTGTAAACCCCTGGCTCATGGGGGCCCAGAAACTCCTGCCCGGGTGGCTCATGGGCCACCCAGAGCGGGGGTGTTCCCGCTGGGTCTTTGGGCTACCCCGGCTCCTTTTAAAACCCCCTGGGGTAAAGGACTTTTTCCCCCGAGCATCTTACCCCCCTGGGTCATGGTCCTTTACCCCAAAACGTCTGTACCCGTGGCTCATGGTGTTTTGGGCCCGACTCCTTTTACCCGCTGGCTCATGGTTCTCACCCAGAGCTTTTGTACCCACTGGGGTAATAGTTGGTTTTTCCCCGAGCTCCCCTTTCCCCCCCTTTGGGTCATGGTCCACCCAGAGCCATCTGTACCCGCTGGGTCATAGTGTTTTCCCCCGAGCTCCCGTAAACCCCCTGGCTTCCCTGCTTCACACAGAGCTTCGTACCCGCTGGCTCCATGGTCTACCAGACTTTCCCGTTAAAACCCCCTGCTCATGCCCTTTACACAAGCTTTCCCGTACCCGCTGGCCATGGGGTTGGGCCCCTTTTTCCTGTAACCCGCTGGTTCTTGGGGTTGCCCAGACCCCCTGTAACCACTTTGGGTCATGGGGTTGGGCCCCGGGTTCCGGTTTCCCACTGGGTCCCTGGTTCACCCAGATTTTCTGTACCCGCTGGCTCAAAGGTCTCACCCCGACTCCTGTACCCGCTGGCTCATGCTTACACAGAGCTCCTTTTTCCCCTGGTCTGGTCTCACCCCAAAGCGTTTACCCCCTGGGGTTTATGGGCTCACCCAGAAACTCCTTTACCCCCTGGCTTTATGGGCTCCCCCCAGAGTGTCTGTACCCCCCGGCCCATGGTCTCACCCAGGGGGTCTGACCCCCCCTTTGGGTCATGGTGTTTTCCCAGGCTCCTTTTTTTACCCCGTTTGGGTCCCTGGTCTACCCAAGGGCCCCTTCCCCTGGCTCATGGGCCCCACCCCGAGCTCCTGGGACCCCCTGGCTCATGGTCCACCCAGGGGTGGGCTGTACCCGCCGGGCTCATGGTTCCCCCCTAGTGCCTGTACCCACTGGGTCAGGTCTCACCCCGAGCTCCTGTTTCCCCCTGGGTCATGGGGTTGCCCAAAGCTCCCGTACCCCCCTGGGTCATGGTCTCAACCCCGAGCTCCCCGTTTCCCCCTGGGGTCATGGTGTTGCCCCGAGCTCCCGTAACCCGCTGGCTCAGGTTCCCACCCCGGGGGGTTTTTTAAACCCTTTTTGGGTTTATGGGGTTGCCCCAAACTCCTTAACCCCCGGGGTTAAAGGTTTTTGCCCAGGCTCCTGTACCCCGGCCCCATGGTTTCCCCCCAGAGCTCCCGTTAAACCCCCTGGCTAAAGGTTTGCCCGAGCCCTGTACCCGCCTGGTTCATGGTGTTTGCCCAAGCGTTTTTTACCCCCCTGGGGGTTTTTATGGTCTCACCCCGAGCTCCTGGACCCGCTTTGGGTCATGGTGTTGGGCCCCGGCTTTTCCCGTCCCCCCTGGGTTTATGGTGTTGCCCCGAGCTCCTGTCCCGCGGGTAAAGGGGCTCAAACCCCGAGCTCCTGGGACCCACTGGCTTTATGGTGGGTTTCCCCAAGGGTCCCGTACCCAATGGCCCCATGGGTCCACCCAGAGTGTCTGTACCCCTGGCTATGGTGTTTTCCCAGAGGCCCCCTTTACCACTGGGTCAAAGGTCCACCCGAGCTCCTGGGACCCGCTGGGTCATGGGGGTTGGCCAAGTGCCTGTACCCACTTTGGGCCCCTGGTTTTTTGCCCAAAAGCTTCTGTACCCGCTGGCCCCATGGTGTTGCCCCGAGCTTCTGTACCCGCGGGGTCATGGTGTTTCCCCAGGGGCTCCTGTAACCCCTTGGCCTTTGGGTTTTGCCCCCAACTCCTCTAAAACCCCCTGGTCATGGTTTGCCCAGACTCCTTTACCCCCCTGGCTTTGGTCTCCACCCAGAAACTCCTGTACCTGCCCGGGGTCATGGTGTTTCCCAGAGCTCCTGTACCTGCTGGCTTATGGTTTTGCCCCAAGCTCCTGTACCCCCTGGCTCATGGTGTTGCCCCGAGCCCCCTGTAACCCCGGCTCAGGGGTTTTGGGCCCAAACTCCGTCCCGGGTTTTATGGTGTTTGCCAGACTCCGTAAACCCCCGGGTCATGGGGTTGGGCCCCGAAACTCCTCTTTCCCGTGGCTTTTATGCTTTTAACAGAGCTTCTGTTTAAAACCCCCAGCCCAAAAATTTTTCTGGGGAATGGCAATTTATCCCCTCCCGTGATTGTTTTTTGGGAATCTAGGAGGGGGTTTTTTGCCCCAATTTGCTTTTGGGGCCACTTTGGGAAAGGCCCCTTTAAAGAGGGGGGAGTGCATGGGTTTTATGTTTGGGCCCTGTCCGCCCCGGGGGGGTGCCCTGGGCCCCTGTTTTTTGTGAAAAAAATTCATAAAGTGTCCTTTTTTCTGTAAATAGTGTATGGAAACTTCTGGGGTTTTAACGGGAGGTGCAACCCATATATATAGCTGTATTGTGTATAGAAAGCAAATGTCTTGGGGGACAGGGTTCCAAACCCCTTTTTTTGTAAACCAAAACCCCTATTTTTGTAACCAAACAAAAGCTCAGCTTTTATTTTTTCCCCGAACAGTTTAAAAAAAAAGTAACTTTCGGCTCCCGATTGGGTTGCTATGGACCTTTATTGGTGGGGTATGGACTCTGATTGGTGGCTATGGGTCCCGATTGGTTGCTATGGGCTCTTTATTGGTTTTTCTATGGGCTTTGATTGGTTGCTATGGACCTATTGGGGGCTATGGGGTCCCGATTGGTTGCTATGGGCCTTTATTTGGGGGTATGGGCTCTGATTTTGGGTTTCTATTTGGGCTTGATTGGTGGCTATGGATCCCCGATTGGGTTTCTATAGCTCTGATTGGTTTCTACGAGGGTCTTTATTGGTTTTATGAAACTCTGACTGGTTTTTCTACCCAGCTCTATTGGTTGCTAATTTGGGCCTGAGGTTTTCTATAGCTCTGATTTGGGTTTCATGGGCTCTGACTGGTTGCTATGGGCTCTGATTTTGGGTTTCTAAAGAGCTTTTGGGTTTGGTGGGCTATGGGCTATGAATTTGGGTTTTATGGGGGTCTGTGATTGGTTTTTCAAAACCTTTTGGAATGGGGTTTCTATGGGCTCTGGTTTTCTATGGGCTCTGAATTTTGGGTTCTATGGGCTCGGAATTGGGACAACGGGCCCATTATTGGGTTTCTAAGGGCTCTGATTGGGTTTTTCCCTGAGCCCTGACCCGGTTTTTAAGGGCCTGGTTACCAGGGTTGGGTTGGGTTTGCTAAAGACTCTGGGTTGGGTTTCTATGACTCTGATTTTGGGAAACGGATATCCAAATTTAAAATGAAAAAATTCTCAAAGGGCAAAGGGAAAAAATGCTAGAGCGCTCAAGGGAATTTAAAAAAGATCTAAGAAAATAATAGTTTTATTTTTAAATGAACCATTACGCATTGCAAGTTAAAACACTCGCTTCCTCAGAGTATCAAACTCTCCCAAATTCCCAAAAAAAACTTTATATAACCCTTCTCATCTAAACCTAATTAAAACCAGATTAAATAATAGATTTAATCGCATGTTTTTTATAAACAAAAAACTCAAACGTTTTGGGTTGGGCCTCACTAGTCCATTGATTAAGTTCATTCCCAAAAAAAACAAAAATTCCATTCATAAAAATTTTATTAATAAAAAAAATAAAACCCGAATCCCCCAAAGAAAAGGGGAAAAAGAAAAAACTGCAGGATGACTCACAGGCCCCAAAAGGGGTTTTATTTTAACAATTTTCTTCCCCCTGGTGGTATGTTTTAAAAGGAAACTGCCCCCCTGTGTGATTGGGGGTATAGAAATCTGTCATTTTCCTGTGGGAGGGGGTTAGAGGGGTCTGTCAGTTCTCCTGTTGGGTGTGGGATAGGGATTGTCAGTTTTTCTCAGTGTGTTGTGGTATAGAGGATCTGTTCGTTCTCCTGTTGTTGGGGTATAGAGGATCTGTCAGTTTCCCCTGTGTGAGGGTGGTATAGAGGATCTGTCAGTTTCTCCTGTGTAAAGTGGTAAAGGATGATCTGTCAGTCTCCTGTGTGGTTCTAGTATAGAGGATCTGTTTTCCTATGTGATTGGTATAAGGACCCTGTCTCCTGTGGGGTGTAGTAAAAAGAGGATCTGTCATTCTCCTTGTGGTGTAGTATAGAGCATCTGTCTCCTCTCCTGTGTGGTGTAGTATAAGGGATCTGTCTCCTCTCCTGTGTGGTGTAGTATAGAGGAGCTGTCGGCTTTCCTGTGTGGTGAAGTATAGAGGATCTGTCATCTCTCCTGTGGGGTTTGTAGTATAGAGTATCTGTTTCCTCTCCTGTGTTTTGTAGTATAGAGGATCTGTCTCCTCTCCTGTGTGGTGTGTATAGAGGAGCTGTTCGGTTTCTCTGTAAAAATGGTGTGGTATAGAGGATCTATCCCCCTTCCTGTGTGTGTTATAGAGGATCTGTCTCCTCCCCTGTGTGGTGTGTATAGAGATCTGTCTCCTCTCCTTGTG
The DNA here is from genome assembly GCA_025379985.1 of Phyllomedusa bahiana. Taxonomy (NCBI): domain Eukaryota; kingdom Metazoa; phylum Chordata; class Amphibia; order Anura; family Hylidae; genus Phyllomedusa; species Phyllomedusa bahiana. Next base: position 22,498 of record JAODAL010021432.1, on the reverse strand, counting down.
GTGTGGTATAGGGATCTATCTCTCTCCTGTGGGGTTTATTAGAGGATCTGTACTCCTTCCTGTTGGGTGTAATTTAATAGAGGACCCTGTCTCCTCTTGTGCATGTAGTATAGAGGATCTGTCTCCTGGTGTGTGTGGTATACGGATCTGTCTCCTCTCCTGTGCGGTGAGTATAGAGGATATGTTTCCTCTCCTGTGTGTTTAGTAAAAGCGGAGCTGTCTCCTTTTCCTGTGTGGTGTATATAGAGGATCTGTCACTACCCTGTGTGTTGTAGTATAGAGGATCTGTCATATCTCCTGTGGGTGTAGTATAGAGGATCTGTTCCCTCCTGTGTGGTGTGTATAGAGGATCTGTCAGCTTCCTGTTTTGTAGTATAGAGTATCTGTCAGCTCTCCTGTGTGGTGTAGTATAGAGGATCTATCTCCTCTCCTGTGTGGTATAGAGGATCTGTCTCCTCTCCTGTATGGTGTAGTATAGAGGAGCTGTCTCCTCTCCTGTGTGGTGTAGTATAGAGGATCTGTCTCCTCTCCTGTGTGGTGTAATATAGAGGATCTGTCTCCTGTGTGGTGTAGTATAGAGGATCTGTCTCCTCTCCTGTGTGGTGTAGTATAGAGGATCTGTCTCCTCTCCTGTGTGGTGTAGTATAGAGGATCTGTCTCCTCTCCTGTGTGGTGTAGTATAGAGGCTCTGTCTCCTCTCCTGTGTGGTGTAGTATAGAGGATCTGTCTCCTCTCCTGTGTGGTGTAGTATAGAGGCTCTGTCTCCTCTCCTGTGTGGTGTGGTATAGAGGATCTGTCTCCTCCCCTGTGTGGTGCAGTATAGAGGATCTGTCTCCTGTGTGATGTGGTATAGAGGATCTGTCTCCTCTCCTGTGTGGTGCAGTATAGAGGATATGTCTCCTGTGCAGTGGTGTCGCTAGGCGGTTTTATCCGGGGCACAAGCACCCGATAAAACTGCCTGTGCCCCGAACCTCAGATTGTCGGGTTCCAGGCTGCTACTGTGTGCCAGGAGCGCCGACCATCTATTTAACTGTACGTGCGTCCACTACGCAGGGAAGTTCCCAAGTGCAGGCAGGGAGGGCGACTGCAGGAGGTGACGGGAGCTGAGGAGGGAGGAGGGGGCGCTGGCTGCTCACTGTAGTGCTTGAGTCAGGAAGTGCTGCACACTACCCAGCACCGAGAGGCTCCGCCCACCTGCTGTGCTGTTATCTCTGCTCCCGGACCATCTTCTGCAGCTGCTGTACATTACTTTCCTTATGGCTTCAGCAGCAGCAGCTCCCACATCCTAGATTTCTGAAGTGAGTGAGTAGCCTCACTGTAGAGACCAGGACTAGATAGTATAATAAGGGTGAAACAACATAATATTCTGAATGTACTGAATGTATACATGTGTGTGTATGTATATATGTGTATGTATATATGTGTATGTGTGTGCTTGTATATATGTGTATGTATTTTTGTGTATGTATGTATTTATGTGTATGTCTTTATGTGTATGTATGTATGTGTATGTATATGTGTATGTGTGTATGTATATATGTGTATATGTGTGGAGGTATATATGTGTATGTATATATGTGTATGTGTGTGAATATATATATTTGTATGTATATAGGTGTATGTGTGTGCATGTATATATGTGTATGTAAATTTTTTGTTTTGTATGTTTTATTGTATGTCTTTGTGTATTTTTGTATGTTATGTATTGTGTATTGGTATTATATATGTGTGTGTATGTATATATATATGTGTATGTATATATGTGTATGTGTGTGCATGTATATATGTGTATGTATTTATGTGTATGTATGTATATATGTGTATTCTATATGTGTATGTGTGTGCATGTATATGTGTGTATGTATGTATATATGTGTGTTCATGTGTATGTATATATGTATGTAAATGTGTATGTACTGTATATATGTGTGCTCATGTGTATTGTGTATCTGTGTATGTATATTTGTATGGTTCCACCCTGATAGACAGACCCAGGTTTCAATCACAGACACCTACACATCACTACCAGTGATTGACAGATGTCCCCTTCAATCGTGGACATCCTTATACTAGAACATCTGAAGGAAGGAACGAGCATATCAGAGTCTTGTTTATGAAAATCAAATAGATTAGTGCCGCCAGATTTGCTTATTTCAAGTTGTACGTTTGTAAAACAGTTATACACTTCTGAGGAAGCGCGGGTATACCGCGCGAAACGCGTAAAGTCCAGCATTGTTTTTAGTTCTTGTTTTTAAATGCATTGTGGTAAGAATCCATAGTGCTTTTATCAATAAAGGCAACTATATTTTATACGACCGCGAGGGTTATTTTGTCTCTTTGGAAGCGCGCCGGATCTATGCCTTATTCTTTTGGGCATTTTTTTACAATATAATATACCAAGTGCTTCCTAGCATTTGAGTCCACCCCCGGATCAAGATCTCGGCGGCCGTGATACGGGCGACGGCTTTAACGGCCCTGCAAGCTTTCAGGAGTGTTGTACCTTCCTTGTACAACCCCACGAGGTGAGCACGCCTTTATTCATTTCACCTTACCTACCCAAGACTTTACACTATTGTGCGCCCCCTATTTTCTTCTTTTTCCATATATATGTATGTATATATGTATGTGTATGTATGTATATATGTATGTATATGTATGTGTATGTATATATGTATGTGTATGTATATATGTGTATGTATGTATATATGTATGTGTATGTATATATGTATGTATATATGTATGTGTATGTATATATGTATGTATGTATATATGTGTATGTATATGTGTATGTATATATGTGTATGTATATATGTGTGTTCATGTGTATGTATATATGTATGTAAATGTGTATGTACTGTATATATGTGTGCTCATATGTATTGTATATCTGTGTATGTATATTTCTGTATATACACACATATCCACAATATCGCCCCATTCACGTCACTAATACATAATCCTGTCTAGTGTGTCCCTTAGATGTGTAAACTATAACCTGATGATGAATTATATTTGAATATCCTTTTTTTACACCTGTCATTTGTCAGGGTTGTGCCTGTTTTTAGCTGCTGCAGCCAGGGTACGTTCACACGGCATAAATTGTGGGGCGCATTTTGCCAGTGCTACTGCTCCCATATCTTCAGCCTCATCACATGAGGAGTGTAATTGATGACATGGAGCAGGCAAAGCGCTGCCCCAGGGGAAAAGATTCTGCTCCCACAGCAAACAGGTTTCAGCAAAATTTTTCACCTGCTTTCAAAGAAGTAGAAGATCAACCATTCAGCAAAACTGACTGTGGCTGAGGCAATTCCTTTATACCCTGACATTGTTAGAGATGTTACCCCAGTGGTCACCGCTTTGCCCCCAACCCAAGTTAGTGTAGAGAGGCCGTTCTCTAGCCTGGAAATCATGAGATCAGATGAGAGGTCATGTATGCAGGATCTGATGAAGGCAATACTATTTCTCAGAACAAATTCAGAGACTTCACAAATGTTCCTGCAGTATTTTGCATATTTACAATTTTTTTGTGTTCTAAAGTCATATCCAGTAAATATATTTTACACTGACAAGCAAAATGGTAACAATGTTACTTGTGACTTTCAGGCTCCATATCTCACTGTCCACTACAGCTTTGTACATGAGGCTACAGTAATGTTACATTCATCTTACCGATCTTATACATAAATGTGACTTGCAAGTATTTAGCATCTGCTTATTTCTGCAGATTCTTTCCTGTAACTGTATTGTTACTGTTTTGCACCTAAGAATCAAAATGTTAATTTTTATTATTTTGTTAGTATTTGGTAAATCCACCTTTGGTTTTCAGCTCTGCCTGAATCCTTCTGGGCTCTGGATCACATTCGAGCATTTCTTGACCAAAATCTGATCCCAGGTCTCGTCTACACATTCCCAATGTTGGTGCAGACTGGACTGCATACAAATACAGCTTTTTCTTCAATTCTACCCACAAGTGTTCAAAAGATCAAAACATTGTTACCATTTTGCTTGTCAGTGTCTGTTCTACCTAAATAGCTTGATTATTGTATCATGAGGTGATAAACAGCCTGATGTTACCATTTTACTACAGTAAAGTTATCACTTAAACATGCGCCGTGTATGAGGGAGTCAGGAGCCGGAGTCAGGAGTCGGAGGGTTGGGAAATTGAGGAGTCGGAGTCGGGTTTTTGGCTTGCCGGCTCCACAGCCCTGGATTTTACCGTATTTGCGGGGCTTATTTTGGGCACATTACAGCACGGTTATGCCCCACAAATATGCTGCTTCAGAGGGATGCATTGGCCACAGTTTTTTCTCTGTAAAAACACATGCTACAGTTAATGGGTGTGTGAACCCCGCCCTACTAAGCAAAACTTAACACAAAGGGCCCGGGCCCCGGATGTTTTGGGACCCTAGCAACGCCCCTGTTCCTGTGTGGTGTAGAATAGAGGATCTGTCTCCTGTGTGATGTGGTATAGAGGAGCTGTTGGTTCTCCTGTGTGGTGCAGTATAGAGGATTTGTCTCCTGTGTGATGTGGTATAGAGGATCTGTCTCCTGTGTGGTATAGAGGATCTGTCTCCTATGTGATGTGGTATAGAGGATCTGTCTCCTGTGTGGTGTAGTAGCAGCACACTGTGGCAGCCTATCAGGAGAGATCGAATAGGTCTTTAGCTATAGCAACCAGTGCTGGCAGCCTGTCAGAAGAGATCAAACAGGTCTGTAGCTGTAGCAACCAGTGCTGGCAGCCTATCAGGAGAGATCAAACAGGTCTGTAGCTGTAGCAACCAGTGCTGGCAGCCTATCAGGAGAGATCAAACAGGTCTGTAGCTATAGCAACCAATGCTGGCAGCCTATCAGGAGAGATCAAACAGGTCTGTAGCTATAGCAACCAGTGCTGGCAGCCTATCAGGAGAGATCAATCAGGTCTGTAGCTATAGCGACCAGTGCTGTCAGCGATTCAGTTGCTATCACACAGGTCTGTTGCTGTAGCAACCAGTGCTGGCAGCCTATCAGGAGAGATCGGACAGGTCTGTAGCCATAGCAAACAGTGCTGGCAGCCTATCATGAGGGATTGAACCAGGGCCGGGACGACGGGTAGGCAGAGGTAGGCAATCGCCTAGGGCGCCTACCTCTGCCTGTCCCTAAGGGGCGCAGTCAGGGGCCCCGAACCTCCTGGGCTCCAGGCCGCTTCCATGGGCCTGAAGCTCCGGCGGTCTCTGTATGTGCGTCCGCTGGACGCACATACAGCTGCGGGCTTCTGTGAAGCAGAGAGCGAGCGCTCCCCGCTCTGCAGACAGTGTCGGACCGGCTCCGGGTCCGACACAGCGGGGCCGCCGGGTCCTCATAGCGCTGAGGACCTGTCGCGGCCCCGTGCTGCTCAGCTGGGCAGCGTCGCGATGAAGTGATGTCATCGCGACGCTGCCTCTCCTCGGGCGCACAGTCCATCATAGGCTGTGCGCCTGAGGAGCTGCCGGAGGAGCGTCCCGGCACTGGAGGCGCGGCCTGAAGAGGAGCGCGCGGCCGGGAAGCAGGTGAGGTAAGTACTAATGTTATTATTTTTACCTGAGAGTGCCCCTATATCTATATGCCTGCCTGAGCCCCTATATACTGCCTGCCTCTGTGCCCCTATATACTGCCTGCCTCTGTGCCCCTATATACTGCCTGCCTCAGTGCCCCAATATGCCTGCCTGCCTCTGTGCCCCTATATTCCTGCCTGCCTCAGTGCCCCGATATACTGCCTGCCTCAGTGCCCCTATATGCTTGCCTGCCTCAGTGCCCCTATATGCCTGCCTGCCTCAGTGCCCCTATATGCCTGCCTGCCTGCCTCAGTGCCCCTGGCAGGATTATTTGAGCCTTAAGTAGTAATAGTTTTGGGTCTTGGTTTTGTAGGAGGGTTTTTAGTAACAATCGTTCGTCTGGTAGATTTGCTCCATGTATCGGTGGATTATTTAGTGACTGTTATTTAGGGGTATTACACCGTCATACGGAGGGGAGCGATTTTGAAAAAGCAAATTTGTCAGGGCTGATTTTCATTGTACGGTGACTGTACGGTGATGGACGGGATCATTGTGGGATACGCAAAAAATTAGTGAAAGGAATAGAAGGTTTTTCTATGTAACAACACACGCTGCAGTTCACAAAAGTGGCGTGAAAAATTCCATGTGAACCCAGCCCTACTGAGCACAAAGTAATACAGAGGGCCCGGACCCCGGATGTTTTAGGATCGAAGCAACGCCCCTGGGCGCAGGTATGACTGGTACGAAGTTACTAAACTTAAAAGTTTCTTGTCTAACCCAAGAAGAAGTGCTGCTCCGTCTTAAGAAGATTAAAATAGACAAATCCCCAGGTCCAGATGGCATACACCCACGTGTCCTAAGGGAGTTAAGTGATGTCATAGATGGGCCCCTATTCTTAATATTTATGGACTGTCTAAAAACGGGGTATGTCCCAAAGGATTGGCGCATAGCAAATGTGGTGCCAATATTCAAAAAGGGGTCAAAAAGTGATGCAGGAAACTATAGGCCAGTAAGCTTAACCTCTGTTGTAGGTAAAATGTTTGAAGGTTTTCTCAGAGATGCTATCCTGGAGTATCTCACTGAAAATAAATGTATAACGCCGTTCCAGCATGGGTTCATGAAGGATCGGTCCTGTCAGACTAATCTCATCAGCTTCTATGAGGAAGTCAGTGCTTAGACGTGGATCGGGTGAGGCACTGGATAACATATATCTAGATTTTTCTAAAGCATTTGATACGGTGCCACATAAAAGGTTGGTAAATAAAATGAGAATGCTTGGACTGGGGGAAAATGTGTGCAAGTGGGTAAGTAACTGGCTCACTGATAGAAAACAAAGGGTGGTGATTAACGGTACATACTCAGACTGGATCGCTGTTACTAGTGGGGTACCACAAGGGTCAGTATTGGGCCCTATCCTCTTTAACATTTTCATAAATGATCTTACACAGGGATTGCACAGTAGAATATCGATCTTTGCAGACGATACAAAGCTCTGTAAAGTAATCAACACAATAGAGGATAATGTGTTATTACAAAGGGATCTGGATAAGTTGGAGGCCTGGGCAGGGAAATGGCAGATGAGGTTTAACACTGATAAATGCAAGGTTCTGCACATGGGGAGGAAAAATCCATTACATGACTACATGTTAAATGGAAAAACACTGGGAAATAGTGACATGGAGAAGGACTTGGGAATCCTGGTGGACAGTAAACTTAACTGTAGCAGCCAGTGTCAGGCAGCAGCTGCCAAGGCAAATAGGATCATGGGGTGCATTAAAAGGGGCATAGATGCACATGATGAGAACATTATTCTCCCATTATACAAGTCACTGGTTAGACCACACATGGAATATTGTGTATAGTTTTGGGCACCAGTGCACAGGAAAGACATTGTAGAGCTTGAACAGGTACAAAGGCGGCAACAAAAATAATAAAAGGACTGGGTGGACTACAATACACAGAAAGATTGGCAAGATTAGGGTTATTTAGTTTAGAGAAAAGACGGCTTCGGGGGGACATAATAAATATGTTTAAATACATCAAAGGTCAATATAGAGATCTCTCCCAAGATTTATTTATACCCAGGGCTGTATCTAGAACAAGGGGGCATCCTCTACGTCTTGAGGAACGAAAGTTTCTACATAAACACAGAAAGGGATTCTTTACTGTAAGAGCAGTGAGACTATGGAACTCTCTGCCAGAGGGACTGGTCATGGTGAATTCAATAACCGAGTTCAAGAAGGGCTTGGATGCATTTCTGGAGCATAATAATATAACAAGTTATAGTGACTAGGATTCAGGAGAGGGGTCATTGATCCAGGGATTTTTCCGATTGCCAGATTGGAGCCGGAAGGATTTTTTCCCTAAAATGAGAACAATTGGCTTCTACCTCATTGGGGGTTTTTGCCTTCCTCTGGATCAACACCTTAGCACAACGGGCTGAACTAGATGGACGACTTGTCTTTTTTCGGCCTTACAAACTATGAAACTATGAAACTAAGTGGGAGAGGGAGAGTGGTACAGGGGGAAGAGGGCCTGGCGCAGGGGCGAGAAGGCCTGGCGCAGGGGCGAGAGGAATGGGGGGGGTGTGCAATTTTTTTGGGATCGAGGGGGGGCGCCATCGGCTGTACTTGCCTAGGGCACCAAAATGCCTTGTCCCGGGCCTGGATTGAACAGGTCTGTAGCTATAGCGACCTGAGGAGCTGATGCAGCCCATACAAGAGGGGATATCTAGGAATAGGTAGGACACTGTTAATGGACACATATTGCAAAGTGACTTGTTTTTGCAAGATCTTTAACATAAAAAGTAATCCTCGTAGTGAGACGACCCCTCTAAGTTCTAGTAGAACGTCTCGAATTTTTAGAACTCGAGCCGAACATATTACTGTTCGTTCGAGTAAAGTTCTAGTTCGACGCGCCATTTTCAGTGGCTTTCCGCACTTCGAGGTTCCAATGGAACTAGAATTTTTTACTGTTCGCTCAACACTACTCCTTACCTGTGACTGCATCCAAAGCACTGCTGACCTTCCACCGCCATCTAGTGGTAATCACCTATGAAACACATGGGGAAAATGTCCTTTTTTAGAACGTACTCCCTAGTAAATCTGCTCAGGTTCTCACAATGCACCGTCTGAGCCCCAAACAAGTCCATTCATGCCTTGTAGAACTTTCTCAATGAAGCAAGTGGAGCCAGTGCTACAAATAGAAAAATAGGAGTAAAAACTAAGCCTGGACAAAAGCAGAATACGAAACATAAGACCCAGTACAAGGAGCCACAAATTAAAACATACAGTAACATAAGCTGAGTACATGAAATATAAAGAACAAAGAGCCGGATGATGAAGAAAGGAAACTATCACAGCAATGGGCCCGAAAGCAAAGATATGTTCATACGACTTATTTATGCCGCGTATTAGGGTCACGCATTTCACCGCGTATTGCACATAAGGGTATGTTCACACGCCGTAATTGCAGTGCGTATTTCACCGCGCATTTGCACTCTAATACGGACGAGATGCGCGCCTCAATTACGGTAATTCATAGCTCTCATAGAGAACTATGAATTACGTGTCGTCCCCCCAGGCGTACAATACGGGGAGAGAAGTGACAGGTCAACTGTTCACGGTGCCTACGCTGACAATGCATGTCAATGCTTTGGGAGTACGCGCTGATCAGTGCAGCTTCCAAAACACCCGACACATTCCAGCGCGTACTATAAGCCGTGTGAACATACCCTAAAAGACAACCCCATTTGAACATGACTTGTACAAGTCACTCTAGGTTTTCTATCTTACAAGATAACTTACAAGTAAATCACTGCAAAAAGTAAATTCAAATAGGTCACAACCTTACTTAAAGGGGTTGTCTCACTACAAGGATTGCATTTTATGTTAAAGATCTTGCAAAAACAAGTCACTTTGCAATATATGTCCATTAATAGGGGTACCTACTTTCCTAGATATCCCTGTTGTATGGGCTGCACCAGCCCCTCAGGTCACTATAGCTACAGCCCTGTTTGATCTCTCCTGATCGGCTCCCAGCATGGTTGCTATAGTACAGACCTGGCTTCTACTGCAGCCTAGTGGAAGCCAGTAAACACGCCCCTGAATTCAAAGTGAAACCAAGAAAACAGGACGAATCAATGTAGTGAGACAACCCCTTTAATTCCTGCACAGAATTAGAAGAGACCTAAAATGTAACCTTTAATAGGAATAACAGATAAATAAGAGATAAATTGTAACGACACGGGTAGTGGCTCCTCTGGACCACCGCAAGCAGTGGTAGCGACCATGCCAGGCAGCGGGGTCTAAGTAGGTCCCGGTCTTCACAGGAGCCCCCAGGCGGTTGGGGTTTGCCGGCGGGAGTCTACGGTCATTACCCTGGCGGCTTAGCTTGCGGCGGCAGCCCAGGCGCAGCGATGGTACCGAATCTTAGACGATCTCGAAGTCAAGGTCAGTCCAACAGGTAGGCTGGCGGCGTAGATTCGTGGCAAGAAGTAGCAGAAGGTCGGAAACACAGAATAAACAGGAGTTGGGAACGGGGCTTTCAGAGGCAGTGGCACTGAAGAGCCGGCGAGGACATTCGGAGTGGACCCTTATATAGGGTCAGCGGGCCGCAATCAACAAATTTCCGGCGTTTATGGCCCTTTAATTTAAAGGAGCGGGCGCAACGGCCCTAAGGGCAGGGGGGCGCGCGCGTTGGCAGGGGAGCCGTGGGAAAGGAGCGGGTCCCGGGAGTTTAACTGCACAGGGGAGGAGTGGCGCCGTGGCCCGGGCCAGGGGCTGCGGGGGCCTTCGTAACATAAATGTCTCATCTATTTAACCAATACATCACAGTGCACCTTTTCCACAGGAGTCGGTTCATTTTATTTTTTTTTTTTTTGTACATTATCTAGGGAGAAGGTTCAAAGATATAGTTTTACGATTTGGGTATGTTACACGGCGTAAAATTTGGCGCACATTCGTAATCAAATTCTCATAGAGGAAAAAATTTATTACCCTTTCCCCCGCTCGTACAATTGATGGCTTGTACGCGCGGGAAGTAAGCGATGTCATTACTTGCGGTGATACGCGCGGAGAAATGAAGTCAATGGGGCGGTGGGCCCGCCCCCCCCCCCCCCCCCCCCCCCCCCTCCCCCCCCCCCCCCCCCCCCCCCCCCCCCCCCCCCCCCACCCCCCCGCGCCGCGGGAGTACACGCGTATTCGCGCGAGCTCCCGAAAGACATGATGTACTGCGGCGCGTACTGTACACGCCGCAGTACATCATGTGAACATAGCCTTAAGGTTTGATTTTGGAATGTTCACCTGGACAGGGAAGGTCCTCTCACTTCTGAGTGCTTGTACCTATGACATCCTTACAGATCTGAGGTGTATTTGCGGCCGCACATAAGGAAGCATCACAAGGAGACAGATGATGATGTAATGAGGCTACATGAAGAGTGAAGACGTCTTTTCATAATACTGGATCTTGGGAGTATTCGCCTTCCTTGGATGTTGGTTGTGATATAAAAAGATAACACATAAATTAGACTCGACACAATTATCCGCTGACATCTTCACATTCGGAGGCGCTGAAGGGAATTTCTACAGATTTAATTTCCTTCTCTTTGAGTTTTACTATCTCTGTTCTGTGCGATAAAGCTGAGATAGTGACAATGATACCCGGGATTATTCTGAGCACAAAGTAACCAGTAATAAGGGAGAGAAAAAAAACTCTCTTTCTTTTACAAATTCTGGCTACTGAAATGTTTGCTTTGTAGAATTCAAAGAATTTTAGTTATTGAGAAAAGCTTTAAAATGCATATAAGAAACCACGGTTGACTGGGTCTCTCTAGGACCAGGAGGGCCAATGCCTAGGGCGCCATCCTGCAGAGGGCGGCACCTACCAATGGTAGTACCTGATGAAAAAACATTTTTTTACAACTCTTCTCTTGCCAATAGGTTTTCCAGCGGGGAAGGTGCGGTGAGTTTGAAGGCACTCTATTACGGTTTTCTGAGGCAGCACAATAGCACAGCACGGTAGCGTCCAGGTGCCAAAGCAGGGAGAGGTCTGCAGTCCTGTTTGTCCTGTGTTACCCTCCTCCATGAATATCAATATCTCTCTCTCTATATATATATCTCCACACATATATATATCTACATCTATACATATATATATATCTACATCTATATATCTACATCTATACATATATATATCTACATCTATACATATATATATCTACATGTATGTATATAGATTTATTTATATATAGAGAGAGATCTATAAATATCAATATAAAGATATTATAAATATAATATATATATATAATATATATATATATATATATATATATATATTATACACAAATATACATTCACACACACACACATACACGCTGTATATTCTTATCTTATGGCTGGCTATTCAACTGTGGGGCTATATGCCTACATAATATATCTACTTACCTAATGGTGGCCTATATATCTATAATCTCAAACACAACTGCCATAGAGTGACCAAATGCTATAATGATTCTATTCTGATTATATAGTGCTGCCATATACAGTCAAGTTAATATTGTCATATTGTGCTCCAATATTGTAATACTATCATACAATGTCCATATAATGCAACCACTTACAGTGCAAATAGACACGCCATATGGAGCTCTTTCATTGACTATTTATAGGGGTTGTCTCACAACAGGGATTGCTTTTTATGTTAAAGATCTTGTAAAAACAAGTCACTCTACAATATGTGTCCATTAACAGTGTCCTACCTATTCCTAGATATCCCCTCTTGTATGGGCTGCATCAGCTCCTCAGGTCGCTGTAGCTACAGACCTGTTCCATCTCTCCTGATAGGCTGCCAGCGCTGGTTGCTATAGCTACAGACCTGTTCAATCTCTCCTGATAGGCTGCCAGCACTGGTTGCTATAGCTACAGACCTGTTTTATCTCTCCTGATAGGCTGGCAGCACTGGTTGCTATAGCTACAGACCTGTTCGATCTCTCCTGATAGGCTGGCAGCACTGGTTGCTATAGCTACAGACCTGTTCTATCCCTCCTGATAGGCTGTCTGCACTGGTTGCTATAGCTACAGACCTGTTTTATCTCTCCTGATAGGCTGCCAGCACTGGTTGCTATAGCTACAGACCTGTTCAATCTCTCCTAATAGGCTGCCAGCACTACTTGCTATAGCTACAGACCTGGCTTCTACTGCAGCCTAGTGGAAGCCAGTAAACACGCCCCTGAATTCAAAATGAAACCAAGAAAACAGGACTGAGGTGAAATGAATCAATGTAGTGAGACAATTCCTTTAATGTAATCATACTGTCCAAATAGTAATTCCATACAGTGCTCACATGATCATACAAGGCCACAATATTTCTGCCATACACAACCAATATAATATTGTCATATAGTGTTTAAATATTATTTAAACAATCATACAATGTGCGCATAACACAGCCATTCCCAGACCACATCATAACGCCATACGGTGCCCAAATATTCTCATGTAAACATTCATTGCTCATATTATGTCACTATACACAATCCAAATAATAGTGCCATATAATGCTTACATATCGTAACATGAACATACAGTGCCAATATATTGCTGCCATATACAGCCAATATAATATGGTCATATAGGGCTTAACTCATTCATTACCTATATGTTGCCATTGAAAAACCTAATAATAACCCCGTACAGTGCTGAAATAATATTGCCATACAGTGCCCAAATATTCTGTGATCATACATTGCCTATATCATGTCAGCATTCAAAAACCAAATAATATCACCATACAGTGCTCAAATATTGTAATATGATTATCCAATGTCCATACAACGTAGCCATTTACAGCCTAAATAATGCCGCCTAAGGGCATGTCCCCACTGCACGGGTTTTCGGCCGGTTTTTCAAGCGGTTTGCGGTCCGCCTGAAAAACCGGGCAAAAATGAGCAAAACGGGGCGCTATGGAAAACCCGTGCAGTGGTCCCCAATGCACAGGTTTTCCGCCCGGCGGTTTTGCCGCCCGCAAAATATTGTGTAAGCACATTCTTCCGTCTGGTTTCCGGACAGAATATGTGCTTCTCAATGGGAGGGCGGTTCTCCGCCCATCGCGGAGAAAAGCCGTCCCCCCCGCGGCCGTGGGGACGGCCGTAAAACAGGACAAATACCGGTCCGGTGCAGTGGGAACGCGCCCTTACGGTGCCCAATATTAATACTTAATACTAGTACTTGCCGGACTGTATAATCCAGGTGCGTATTCTGCAACAGCAAGCTAAATTAATCCACCAAATTTGGAACTGGGGGTTGAATTTTTTCACCCCTTATTACTCACCAGAAGTTAACCTGGGCCTGTGCTTGCGGTTTGGCGGCACAATCAGCAAGAAACGTGGACACATTTAGTGAAAAATGATTTTATTTCTGAAAGTCGCTGCGTGTCTGAGAGACCAAGTCACTTCTAAAAACTTCTGCGAAAACTTTGGTAAGTTTTTTTTTTTTTTTTACATTTCTCAGCAACCGCATCAGTATTTCGTCCGGGCGCCAAGAAACCGAAATTGCAACTGATTTCAATTTGCTATTTTTGTGCCAATTAAAATTTCAAAAACAATTCATCATAAATTTATCTGCGAATCATAAACATACAATTAAAATATATCTATATATTATAATCTGAGGGGTCAGGAGCGCCGCTCCCCCCCCTCCACCCCATCACAAGGATACAAACTGGAAAAAGTGTTGTGGACCAAAGACCTTAAAGCGCAGGTTCCCTTTCACTATGTCTGGAATACTGTACTCTTGTCACATCCAAATCTGAATTCAGAGTTATTCTGTCTTCTGAGCTAACAGATTTCCGCCCCTCCTGCAGTTTCAGTGTCTGAAAATGAGAATCACATGTACAAATTCGTGCAGACACTGAAACAGCAGGAGGTGCTGAGATATAACAGAAAATGAGCATTATGTGCACTCCTTTGTGCTAACATATCTCTGCGCCCCTTGATTTCAGTGTCTTAAAATGAGCATCATGTGCACACATTTGTACTAACATATCCCAGCACCTCCTATTTCTTTCAGTGTCTGCACGAATTTGGAAAAAAGATGCTCATTTTCAGACACTGAAACAGCAGGAGGTGCTGAGTTATAACAGAAAATGAGCACCACATGTACAAATTTGTGCAAACAGATCTCAGCACCTCCTGCTGTTTCAGTATCTGAAAATGAGCATCATATGTGCCAATTCGTGCAGACACTGAAACAGCAGGAGGTGCTGAGATATGTTAGAAAATGAGCATCACATGTACAAATTTGTGCAAACATATCTCAGCACCTCCTGCTGTTTTGGTGCCTGAAAGTGGGCATTGTGTACAAATTTGTATATGTGGTGCTCATTTTCTGTTACAGCTCAGCACCTCCTGCTGATTCAGTGTCTGAAAATGAGCATCATATGTACAAATTCGTGCTGAAAAACCGTCCGAAAACCCGTGCCGTGGGGACATGGCCTTAGTGTCCTAAAATGAGCATCATGTGTACTAATTTTAGGAAACAGATCTCAGCACCCCCAGCTGTTTCAGTGCCTCCAAATAAGCATCATGTATACAAATTTGCAGTAACATATCTCAGCACCCCCTGCTGTTTCAGTGTCAGTGCATTTTGTACTAATTTGTTCTAACATATCTCAGGATCCTATGCTGTTTAAGTGTGTGAAAATTAGTACACAAATTTGAAGTCACATTTCTTAGCACCCCTTGCTGTTTTATTGACTGGAAATGAGCGTCACTTATACAAATTTGTGGTAACATATCTCAGCACCCCCTGCTGTCTTAGTCTCTAAACATAAGCATCATGTGCAGTTATTTGCACTAACATATCCCATCCTCTCCTGCTGCTTCAGTGTCTGAATATGAGCATCGCATGTACAATTTGTGCTATCTCAGCGCTCCTGCTGCTTCAGTTTGGGTGCTTTCACATGGAGCGTTTTTGGTGCATTTTTGGTTGTGTTTTTTTGTGCAGAAATGTACAGCATTAATTATTGTGCCTTTCTGCACAAAAAATGCATCAAAAACACATAAAAAAATGCACCAAAAAACACCGTGTGAAAGCACCCTTTCTGAAAATAAGCATCACATGTACACATTTGTGCTAACACCACCCGGCTGATTAGTGTGCTATCACATGGAGCGTTTTTTGGTGCATTTTTAAAGATTTTTTTTTTTTTTTAAGCAAAAAAAAAAAATGCACCCAAAACGCTCCGTGTGAAAGCACCCTTAGTGTCTGAAAATTGGGCATCATGTGCACACATTTGGGCTAATATATCTAAGCACCTCCTGCTGCTTCAGTGTCTGAAAATGAGCATCTTGTTTACACATTGGTGCCATAAATATCTCTACACCTCCTGTTGCTTCAGTGCCTCAAAATGAGTATTATAATTTGTGCTAACATATCTCAGCACGCCTCGCTGTTTCAGTACCTGAAACTAAGCATCATATGTACGTATTTGTGCTAACATCTCAGCAATTTCTGCTGCTTAAAGGGGTTGTCTCACTACAGGGATCGCTGCTTTTTATGTTAAAGATCTTGCAAAAAAAAAAAAGTCCCTGTGCAATATGTGTCCATTAACAGTGTCCTACCTATTCTGAGATATCTCCTCTTGCATGGGTTGCATCAGCTCCTCAGGTCGCTATAGCTACAGACCTGTTCAATCTCTTATGATAGGCTGCCAGCACTGGTTGCTATAGCTACAGACCTGGCTTCTACTGCAGCCTAGTGGAAACCAGTAAACACGCCCCTGAAACCAGAATGAAACTGAGAAAACAGGACTGAGGTGAGATGAATCAATGTAGTGAGACAACCCCTTTAAGTGTCCTAAAATTAGCTTCAGGTGCACTAACTTAAAGGGGGTTTGCCACGATCGAATGTTGACGTGGGATCCTCCAAAATGGGTATTTAATCCCTTTTCTAAATATATGTCATTAAAAAAAGTGAAGCCTGTGAGATCTACAGCTTCCTTACATGCCCTTAGTTTCCTGACAGTTTGCATTAGACAGGACCAGGAGCTGATCTGGAGGCACTTGCACTTCTTATCTGATGGCAGGGGACATGAACGAGCTTTGAAGGGACTGGGGAGAAAAGATGCCGTGTCTTTTGTATAGAGAATCCACTGGTTGTAATGTAATTATCTGAGTAAACATGCAGATGCTCCCTGCTCAGCCCTCTCCTTCCTCCCCAGCATCAGTTTGTGAACAAATGAAAGAAAGCTGCCTGCTCGGCGCTCATCTTCTCTTCTGTGCACAATACAGTTCTCCCCTGTGGATTAGCCAAACAATGTTTACTCAACTACAGAGACTGAATATCAGGAACGTGCATGGGAAGTGGAGCGATGACATCACAGAGGAGGTACTTGTTTTTTTAAACACAGAAACACAACACCCCTTTTTTCAAGCCTCAAGAGGGGAGTATCAGCCCGTTAGGTAAGGAACTCACTTCTTGACAAAACCCCTTTAAGTTATACTAACATATCTCAGCACCCCCTGCTGTTTCAGTGCCTGAAAAGGAGTATCGTGCACAAATTTGCGCTAAAATATCTCAGCACCTACTGAAAAAAGCATAATGTGCATCAATTTATATTTATATATCTCTGCACCTCCTGCTGCTTCAGTGTTTGAAATTGAGAATTATGGGCACTAATTTGTTCCAACATATCTCAACACCCCCTGTTGTTTCAGTGTTCTAGAATGAGCATTATGTATATAGATTTGTACTAACATATCTCAACACCTTCTGCTGCTTCAGCACCTGGAAAGGAGCATCACATGTACACATTTGCGCGAACATATCTCAGCATCTTCTGCCTTTTCAGTGTCTAAAAATGAGCTTTATGTCTACACATTTGTAATAACATCTCTGCACCTCCTGCTGCTTCAGTGTCTGACAAGGAGCATCACGTGTATGAATTTTTGCAAAAAAATTTTGGACAATTAAAATCAGCAAAAGTGTGAACCTGCACTTTAAGGTAAGGCGTAAATGTTGAGTGCCCCCCCCCCCCCTAATTTATGCCCCATGTGCTTTTATAACGTCCTCAGGTAATCTTTATAAATATCAATCAAGGAAGCCCCTCTCGGGCCGGTCATCTGTTCTCCAGTCTTTACAGTGACCCAACCTGGACATCCCCAAATTTTTTTATCATGCTTTTGATATCCTCTAATTTCCAGCCTTGACCTTCCACGTCTTCATTGTCCTTCTCGTCTTCCCATTTTCCTCCCTAATCCTTCCATCTTTCCTGTCCCGTGTGATTTGCTGCATCAGGGCAGCGCTGACTTTACTCTCAGCAATGGAACGCTACAGAGTTTGCCGCAAGGTTTTCCAATTTTCTAGTGAGATGGTTTCATTGCCCTCAGTGGAAGTCATGAAGGACCATTTCCCAGCGTTGACTGATGGCTGTGGTCTCGCATGGGTTGATTACAATCTCTCTGTTGTTTTCGTCAGTGTCGCCGATGATTTCGGTATCCAGGCAGAAGTGAGATGCCATGTGTTCAATGTGAGAGCCCACTTTACTCCATCTCTGATGCCAAGAAGGAAATTAAGTTTTAGTCAGAGCATTAGAAGAAAGGGAACATCACCATCAATATAGTCCCTGCCCTCTGCTGTCTATGTCCCAGTATATACAGTAAAGCTGACAAGTGAGCTACAGACGACAGGAAACATCATCCATCAATATAGTCCCTGTCCTCTGCTGTTTACTTCGCAGTATATACAGTAAAGCTGACAAGTGAGCTACAGATGACAGGAAACATCACCTATTAATATAGTCCCTGTCCTCTGCTGTCTATGTCCCACTATATACAGTAAAGTAGCCATGTGAGCTGAAAAATACAGGGAACTCCATCTATCATTATAGTCCCTGCCCTCTGCTGTCTATGTCCCAGTATATACAGTAAAGGAGACATATGAGCTGCAAAAGACAGGGATTTCCATCTATCATTATAGTCCCTGCCCTCTGCTGTCTATGTCCCAGTATATACAGTAAAGGAGACATTTGAGATGCAAAAGACAGGGATAGTCATCTATCATTATAATCCCTGCCCTCTACTGTCTTTATCCCAGTATAAACAGTAAAGATAACCAGTGAGCTATAGAAGAAAGGGAACCTCATCCATCGGTATAGTCCCTGTTGTCTATGTTCCAGTATATACAGTAAAGCAGACATGTGAGCTGCAGAAGAAAGGGAACGTCATCTATCATTATAGTCCCTGCACTCTACTGTCTATATCCCAGCATAAACAGTAAAGCTAACAAGCCAGCTATAGAAGAAAGGGAACCACATCCATTAATATAGTCCCTGCACTCTGCTGTCTATGCCCCACTATATACAAAAAAGCTGACATGTGAGCTGCAGAAGACAGGGAACATCATCTACCATTATAGTCCCTGCTCTCTGCTGTCTATGTCCAAGTATATACAGTAAAGCAGTCATATGAGCTGCAAAAGACAGGGAACTCCATCTATCATTATAGTCCCTGCCCTCTGCTGTCTATATCCCAGTATAAACAGTAAAGCTAACAAGTGAGCTATAGAAGACAGGGAACGGCATGTGAGCTACAGAGGAAAGGGAACCACATCCATCAATATAGTCCCTGCCCTCTGCTGTCTAAATCCCAGTATAAACAGTAAAGCTAACAAGTGAGCTACAAAAAACAGGGAACATCTTCCATCAATATAGTCCCTGCATTCTGCTGTCTATGTCCCAGTATATACAGTAAAGCTGACATCGGAGCTGCAGAAGACAGGGAACATCACCTAGTCCCTGCATTCTGCTGTCTATATCCTAGTATATACAGTAAGGCTGATATTTTTAGGTTTTGAGTAGAATTGTCGCTATCCCCTGGATTTATAAACCTGTGGTGCAGCATGTGGGAGATCTATCATGGTGGAGAACAGAGGGCTCCACTTCCGTCCCGTTGTAAAATTCCCTGATTCTTGTTATTTTTGCTTATTGTATTATTGGGGGTTCATTGTGCCCCCTCACTGTCGTATAGATCTTATTTATACTTTAGGGTTTGATGAGAGACTTTTTCATTTGTGGGTGCACCATATGAACTTACCTGCCTGCCGTCTCCATCTTTACAGGGTAGGAGAACCACCTGGGTCCCTGGAAATAAGGTGTGCACCGAGAGGCATAGGTCTTGCTGGCTGATCTGCTGAACCTGAGTGTAAATCCATTCCTGAAATAGATAAATCAGGGTAAATGCTGCACCTTAAAGCTATTTTGTCATTCAGCAAAGTTCCTTCTGAAGTCGGCTCATTGCGCGCTACGAGCCGGCCTCAGAGAATCGGGAGGTGGCCGCTCTCCTTTCTTATCTATGGAAGTTTTAAATATAGCCAAGCAAAAGTGCTCGGATATATCTGGAACTGCCATAGACATGAATGAGGGAGAGCTGCTCAAGCAAGACCACCTACCCGTTAATGGAGGGGGTCACGGAGGTGTCCCGTTAGAAATACCCAATTTCAAAATGCCTTTCCCTGATCCCCCCGGGTCCCTCATTCAGGACCCCGGCAAAGAGATGATTTTGTAGGCATTTCCTCTTCAGGGACCTCTACAAGAGAACTGTAGTATTTCATGGCAATCATTCCGATGTAATACAAGGATGGCCAAAGTTTGCCAGAATGTGCACTACTTGTACAGAACAACTCTTAATTTTGGCTAAAAGTAGGGTGCCCCCTCTATGATGCCCACAGAGCCCATGGACCAGAGTTGTCTCCATGAGACAACCCCTTTAAATGATTTTTCCACTTTGGATAATCCCTTCAGTTAGAAGAGTTTGCTCAATGATCACAGTGATCGAGTCTGTGATCTGTGGAGAAAACCAGCAGCAAACAGCCAATTTTCCTGCAGCGCCACCACAGGAGAAATAAGGCATTACACCAATTACATCACTAGTCTGTCTGTGTAAGGCACAAATGAGCCGAATCCTCCAAAGATAGACAATCTTTGCATCAGATCTACTCCGCCTCTTAGATTATGCTCCTTATACAGCTCTCCCTCTATTAATGGGACATTCTCACCACATTGGTTAGCATTAATCATGCAGACAAAGAAAAAAAGGCTTATTACCAAATACATTGCTAATCTGATTTGGCTTATTTTTAGAGTACCATATTTTTCAAACTATAAGACGCACTTTTTTCCCCCCAAATTTGGGAAGAAAATGGTGCTACGTCATAAAGTCCCACAAATACGGTAGGTGCGTCTGATGGTCCGGGGCGTCTTAAAGTCCGAAAAATACGGTACTTGAACGACCGCCTGTTCCCCTGCCAAAAATACCCAAGTGGCCTCAAACCCCTCTGAAGTACACACAGGTGGAGGCCTGCAGCATGACATGAGCACCCTTCAGGGGGCCTTCCAACCCTCCCCAGGCACCCAGAAGGCCCCTGCCTTCAAGCAGACTAAGTTGTGTGTGCTAGAGTACCGTATTTTTCGGACTATAAGACGCACTTTTTTTCCCCCGTCTTAGGCCGTGTTCACACGGCTTATTCACGGCGGATTTGTGAGCCGGATTGCGCTCGCAAATCCGGCGTGAATAAGGGGGGCGGGGCAGGGCCGGAGCGCGCGGGGCGCCGCTCCCGGCCCCATAGACTGTCATTATCCACGGCGCGTACGCGCCGTAAATAATGTGCATGTCACTTTCTCCCCCCGCGGCGGATTCGCCGAGCGGGGAGGAGCGACGGAATAAACTGTTCTCTATGAGAGCAGTGGATTACCGTAATTACTCTGACGGATTGGTGCCGTACTGCAACGCAAATCCGGCGCGGAGTACGGTGCCAATCCGGACAAATAAGCCAAGTGAATGAGGCCTTAAAGTCCAAAAAATACGGTAGGTGCGTCTTAAAGTTTGAAAATGCGGCAGTTCTTATCTTATCTTACAACTTTATAAATATTAAGAAAATAGGATCTCATTGAGTCAGATAGACAAATACAGATTGTAATCCAACAAGATATTTACAATATTAATTAGAAAAACGACTAATTATAAAACTTAGCTTTTAATGATATATTCACCTAAACGATATTGTCATTTTACAGCGTTCATTAAAATACATATGCACAGTACAGTATGGTTATAATGCAAAAAACTAAAGACAGAAGAAAGCAAGAGAATATTTAATTTTTTTTCTATCATGCCCCTACACTATGAACTTCCTAAATGACAGCAGGGGGACCGCCCCGATAAGGGCGGTCCCACTCAGGAACCTATAGCTTGGTGATCCTTGCACAAGTGATACTTTACTAATGTGTTACTCCCACTAGTGATACGTTACTAATGCGTAACTCCTGATGTATTTCTGTCTGCTGTAAAGCAGATTTCATCAGGGGAGCTTAGGAGAACCCAACACAATGACCATTAGCATGTAAAGGAAAAGCAATGGTGCCAATGGAAAAGACAGTCCAATATAGAAGGATACAAGAGTAACACAAGTGATCAGCTGGGTCCAGGACACCAAAAGCAACGTCACGGGCATAAATTACAACATTGCTCACCAATAGTATCAACTCAGTAACAATATATCATCTCAACCCAATGCTTATTTCGGCATTGTATAGGAGGGCAAAAATAGACAGAAATGCCCGACTCGAAAGTCAGACAGACTAGCCGCTTTGACTAGTCTATAGATCAAAAGATAAAAGGGAAGAAATAGTCATAAAACTTAACTTTTACTTAATATAACAGTAAAAAGTTCCATTAGAACAATAGAGGTAGATGATCTGAATCGTTACTGCATGAACCAATAACAATGGTGTCAGAAAAATATCAAAAAGGTGGGATCGGGGGGCGTGGCTAGCCATGAGGGAGTGAGGACGTGCAGGACGAGAGCTCCTCCAGAGACCCTCATCAAATGACTTTTTAGGTCCCTCAAAATGGCAAAATCGCAATAAGAAGACACCCTCTGCGCCCGGAACGTCCCAGGGCCCGGCGGGGCTCTCCATCTCTAATTATTTCGCTC
>JAODAL010021431.1:0-67097 GCA_025379985.1 Phyllomedusa bahiana | reverse complement strand
TAATTTCCCCCTGCATGCACTGTAAGGCCAGCAAGTTATTCTACATTCTGTCTGCAGCACCACTTAACCCTTTCAATGCAGTCACCTTTTGAAGAGCCTGTTGTCCTCCTAAATAAAAACTTTTCGGGGGAAAATTTAAAATTTTGGTTCTCAAATTTTGTTTGCAAACTTCTTTTTCCTGAAAAAACACAGGGTTTTTTTAATTCCCACGTCCTAAAAAAGAGCCTGGGGGTGATTTCAACAGAAGAATGATGAAAAACAATCACGTCACATTTTTTTCCCTGAGCAATGCCTACCCTTTGCTGCTCTCTCCCAAACCCCCCAACCCTTCCCCCCAGCTTCCCCCAAAAAAAGAACTGAGCCGGGGTTTGGATAAGTTGGCTACAGCAGCCATTTATTAAAAAAAATAAAAAATGAATAAAAAAACCAAAAAACTGGAAGCAAAAATTTCACCCCTAACCCCCCCCCCAAATTTTTGCTCCCACCAATAACACAACATTTTTCCAACCCTTTGTACCACACCTATAACAAAAAACCAACTGGGGCTGGGTCCTTGGAGCCAAAGCAATCCCCCCACCAGGGTCTGGCGACAACTCCCCTTCCCCAACCTTTTGTCTTTTTGCCCCCAGCCGTCACCCCGGGCTTCAGGGCACCCAAAGCCACCCGGGCGGCTAAACCCATTTCCGTAACGGCCCCCCAAGGCGTGCCTTGGGGGCCCCCAGAACTTCGCCCCCCCGTCCATCCAATACAACTGGGAGCAACGAGCCTGACTCCCCCCCCTTTTTCAACTCCAAGGACCCCAAACCCGCCAGCTACTGTACAAAGGCAAACTCCCCGCGCAACTCTCACACAAACCCAAAAAAAACCCCAATCCCCAAATTTTACCCCAACTTTTCCAACCCTACACTACCAGGGGGGGAGGGGTGGGATTTCCCCAAACTGGTCCGAGCCGCGTTTTTACTACGCCCGGGGGACTCGGCTTTAAAACCGGGCCGCCCATTGGAGCGCCCCTCGACTCCGCCCCCGTGAACCTCCCCAAATTTCGGAACCCGGGTATGGGGGGCCTCCCCCTAAGGCTGCGCCCCCATGTCTGGCCCCGTACTATATAATAAAATTAATATCACACTATGAACCGGTAATACTGCCTTCAATGTATAATAACATAACAGCTATTATAGTCCCCCCTCCACTATGGCAAAGGAACATAACTACTATAATATTGCCTCCTATGTATAATAATATGACTGGAATAATATTCCCCCCTACATAAAGTAAGATAACTAGTATACTACTGCCCCCATGTATATTAATATAACTACCGTACTAGTGCCCACATGTACAACAATATAACTACTTACTACTGCTCCCTATGTAAAGGAACATAAGTACCATAATACTGTCTCCTATGTATAATAATAATACTGCTGTAATACTATCTCCTATGTAAATAAACATAACTACTATAATACTGTCCCTATGTACAAGATTCTGAATAATATAATACTGCCTCATATGTGCAAAACTATATCTAATGTAATACTCTCCAAAATGTGAATTTAATATAACTGCTATAATACTGCCTCCTTTGTAAAGGAATATAACTACTATCATGCTTTTTCCTATGTACAAGTATATAATTACATGATAGCTGCCCCTTATGTACAGGAATGTAACTATTCTAATCTTGCCTCCTATGGACAAGAATATAACTGCTATAGTATGTCTCCCTATGTTTAAGAATATACATATTATAATACTGCCCCTATGTACAAGAATATAACTACTATAATTCTGCCTCCTTTGCACAAGAATACAACTACTATAATACTGTCCCCTATGTCCAAGAATATAACTACTATAATACTGCCTCCTATGTACAAGAATATAACTAATATAATACTGCCCCTATGTACAAGAATATGACTACTATAACACTGCCTTCTATGTACAATAATTTAACTACTATAATGCTGCCCCCTATGTCCAAGGATATAACTACTATATAATACTGCCTCCTATGTACAAGAATATAACTACTATAATACTGCCCCCATGTTCAAGAATATAACTACTATAATACTGCCCCCATGTTCAAGAATATATCTACTCTAATAGTGCACCCTATGTACAAGAATATACCTACTCTAATACTACACCTATGTCCAGGAATAGAACTACTATAATACTGAGTCCTATGTACAAAAATATTACTATTATAATATTGTCCCCTAAAGGTAAGAATATACTATAAGACTGCCACCTGTAGACAAGAATATGGAACTGGCAGCTATTTTTTTTTATTTATCTTGAAGCATCCATATCACTTTTGATGAGGACAGACATTTTATGGACCGGCACATCAATACTGTCAGTGTCCTAGTGAATGATAGACCTTGTCTAAGATCAGAAGGAGGCTTTCCCTGCTGTGTAACATGATGAACTAAATTAATTTTCTATAGTGTGATACACAGTACAGAAGATTTGTTAACTGCGGAAAATGACACACAAACATATTCTTAGGGCAACAAACTGACAATAGGAATGAGAAAGAGGTAATGTGTCTTGATAAACAGTCTTATTTATGTTCACTCTGATCAGACCTGCAGAGACAGTCTTATTACATAAGAAAAATGTCACTTGCATGGTAATGAAGCACCTACATGTCTCATACTCGTAGGTAACTGGTAATCTTTTTCTGATTAAAAACTAATTAAGGAAATTGATTGCGTGAGTTGGAAGCAGAGCAAGTAGAGAGATACTATGCAGGAGAACAATGAGTGTAAGGAATATCTTCCCAGAGAAAGAGGGACAACAATTACCACCATGATAGCAGCTTGTGAAACTCCTGTCTGTTAAGAAGTCTTGAGAACCAGTCATTGATTGGGAAGTTAGTTCAGAGGATGAAGCCTCATGTGCCCATTTTAGTCAGTTGATGCCATTGAATTGATAATAATGGTAGGCACCACCAACAGTGGGTGTCATCAGCACCGGGACGACATTGTGAATGTAATCAAGTCCAGCAAATCCGGGTTCCATTGGTAGGTACAGCAGTAATAGTTATAGATCATCAACTGGCATAGAGTAGGTCAACCAGCAACTAAAGTAAACAGCAGAGCACAAAATCTGACATCACTTGTAGTCCACATAGGATTCAGGAGGGGGAAAAAAGATATCAACATACCAAGACAAAAGCGGAGGACTGAAAGACAACCAAGATATAATTGAGTATCTTTATAAACCTTTCTGCTGTGTAGAAGGTCAGCATTATGAAAACCTGGATACTGGAAACAAATTTTGGGTGCAGGAACATTCCCCAGCTGACAGACCTTCACTGTATCTTCTGATGTAAGGTCTATTGAAATCGTTTAGGATTGTTTCTGTTTTCCACAAGGCACTATGGGAAAAGAGTTGAGAAGCTCAAGCGCCCTATTGGATGTAATCGATCCTCAATTTGCCTTTGGAACACTGGGTCTTGAGAAAGCAAAAGGGATATTTAGCCAAGACAGTATCTCTCATCTGCAGACAGCTGTTTTGGGATGTTTGTCCCTCATCAGTGCAGAGTAGAGCAATACTGGCTGGCTGTGTGGGAGGCAGTGAGTGGCTCATTGCCTTTCTTAGCCACTCATTGCCTTCCACACAGCCCGCCAGTATTGCTCTGCTCTGCACTGATGAGGGACAAACATCCCGAAACAGCTGTCTGCAAATGAGAGATACTGGCTTGGCTAAATATCCCTTTTGCTTTCTCAAGACCCAGTTGGTCAAAAGCAAATTGAGGATCTATTACATCCAATAGAGGGCGCTTGAGGTTCTCAGCTACTTTCCCATAATGCCTTGTGATATGCAGATGATTAGTAGAGGGCAAAAAGGCAATTATACACACCATTTGGTTCTCTCCTCGCCTCAAGAAGAGATGTTCCCCTTTCTGTTTCTGTTTTTGTGAGACTCTCTTAACAAACTGGTAACATGATGAATGAAGAGAGTGCAAGCTTGATGTTCATCTATAATCTAACAATCTTGATAGACAGCATTTGGTTGACATTTATTTCTTCTTCTACAACTAGAAGGTGCACATACATTACAAAGATCCTGTCAACCTTGTCCCTACAAAGATGATATAAAGCAGTAACTGGTCTATAGTCTTTTGCTGCTCTGTAGCCCTAGCCATAGCCAACGATCTGAGCTTAAAGGGAACCTGTCACATAGGTTGTGTCCCCCTTGCTGAGGGCAGCACAAGCTGGTGTCAGACTTGCTGTTTCCAGCACTGTGTCCCTTATTCTGTAAGATGCTGCAGTTTTAGAGCATTTACCCCTCAAATCTTATTCATGAGTAGGTGTTAGCCCCGCCCACCAAAGGCTAGCCCCACCCACTGACAGTTATTCACATGTTTCTACCTATTCAAAGTAATAGGTTTATCAGTTGAGGTGGGCGGGGCTAGCCTCAGATGGGCGGGGTTTGAAAAAAAACTGACACTATGAATGACGACTCTTCGAATGACTCTTCTGGCTGAAAACTGCAGATTTCAGCATTAAATACACAAAAAATACAGCATCTTATGGAATAAGTGACACAGCACTGGAAACAGCAGGTCTGTCCTCAGCCAGGGGGGCAAAAACTATGTGACAGGTTCTCTTTAATACTTGTAGAATATGGCAGGTGGCAATGGTGGGTGGCACACATATGCTGTTCTTCCAAAAAAATTAGATTGAAGGCGCCCTTACTTTAGGTCTACTTAGTTCTCTGATGTACACAGTAGCTTATAAAGTGGTCCCTCAACATACAATATTAGTTGCTTCCAGGCCATTGTATGTTGAAATCATTCTATGTTGAAATCATAACTCTATGGAAAACTGGTAATTGATTTCAAAGAACCTAAATCTCATTTATGTTATTCAGGGAATAATCCTTGGAAGAAGCACCTCGTATCCAAAGCCTTCGAACAAATGGGTCCTATACGTGAAAAGTGTGATCAGCTAGGCTAAATATGTGTGAGATACAGAGCAGACTCAAGATCTAGCACTATAGCAGACTCAAATGTAAGATCTAGAACCATAACAGACTTTACCCAAAATGATATCCAGTGTTTAACTCTGTTGTTGAATCATGACTTACTTTCACAATTTATTAACAACACCTATACTAAACAGTAACATCCTTATC
This sequence comes from Phyllomedusa bahiana, assembly GCA_025379985.1. Taxonomy (NCBI): domain Eukaryota; kingdom Metazoa; phylum Chordata; class Amphibia; order Anura; family Hylidae; genus Phyllomedusa; species Phyllomedusa bahiana. Next base: position 61,940 of record JAODAL010021431.1, on the reverse strand, counting down.
TGAGCTTTAGGGCACTTTCACACAGCGCAGTTTTGGTGCAGTTTTAACTGTGCTCCAATTAAACTGCCTTTATTACCAGCAAGCTTCTTTCAGTTGTCTAAATTGTTCAGTTAGGTGTTTCAAGTAAGTAATTAATGACTATGTTTGAAGTCTTGTGGATTACAAACATATTAATTGATTATTCAGTTTCCAAACAGTTTAGGTAAATTAAAAAGCTTGCTGGTAATAATATTGCAGTTTAATTATAGCACAGTTAAAACTGCACCAAAACTGCACTGTGTGAAAGCAGTCTTATTCAGACACTCATCAGCCTTTCAATGATTCATCAGTCACATTATTATTTATTAGCAGTAACATATTAATAGATATAAACTATTTAGAAAGTCCTGTGAGTAGCAAACTGGATCTCAATAACCTGGTATTCAAGCAACTTGCTTATCTGTAAAATGATAAGCTTAACAGAAGACATGAAGAATTATAAATACTTTCTTAGACACCATGATTAGGTTCCGAGCAAAATGGGACACATGGGAAGCCACTTATCACACTTACATTTGTAGTATATGCCCCTCAGAAGACAACCTTAAACTGATTAAGCCCATTAAGCTTCCAGTGGAGCTTGCAATCTAATTTGTCTACAGAGAACACACAGATCTGCAGTTGCACGCTAGGGCAATCTTACAGTAAACCATGTAACTCTACCAGCAATAACCAGGATCTGTATGACTAAGGACTTGGAATATAAGACAGAAGCTTTATTTGGACTTCTACTGTGTCCTTGCAACAAATTACATAGGTTCAGTTCAAAATGGGGTTGTTGAGTGAGCAGTGGTAGAAAGTTTGATGGCATGGGGCGGATAGTTCTATAGAAGAGGTGCAGCACTAGAGAAGTTTTGAAGGAGAAATTGAAGGAAAGTCATACAGCAGGTGATCAGAAAATTGTATGAATGAAGACCTTCTTATGATTACTGCTATAATTCCACACAGTAGTCTATAAAATGAAAAAGCAGCTCAGCCTTAACTATTATAGCACTGACAGCAGATGTGAAGAGACGCTTCATCTCTATGGTGGTTGTATCCATGGTAATTTTACCTTGAAAACCAGCCACTCGATAGTTTTCCTGCAGATAAATTCTTCTCTCTTTTCATTGTTGACATTATACCTGATGGCGGTGTGTATCCACTTTCACTACACTGAGTTTTATCGCTCTTTACTTCCCTTCATAACCTCACACTTTAGTCATTACCCGAAGGGAGCAAAAGCAAATCTCTCTGCTGAGATAATGCTAGGAACAGAGGGAAGATTAATAGGTAAAGTAGCATATAGGCTAGACTTATACTGTGACATAGGTTGTTTGTGAGAGGAGCCCGTGACAAACCCACCATTTGTTACCAGAAATTCTTTTCATCAGTTCTGATGAGATGACTAAGGTAATGTTTCACACGTGCTTGATAATGGGGACGTCAATTCGCCACCGCCTAGAATACGCCCAGTGTTGTGACGGCGGCTGGGGCGGAATGCCGGGGGGTAAGCAGGGGGCGCACTTCGCCGGCCCATAGACTATTCACTGCTAGCGGCGCGTATACCCCCGCTAGAAAGTGACATGTCAATTATCTCCCCGCCCGCGGATTCGCCGGGCGGGGAGAGGAGACGTAATCCATAGTTCTCTTTTGAGAACTGTGAATTACCGTAATGAATGGGCCGTTTTCGGCCCGTAATTGGCGCACTTCGGCGCGTAATTACGGACCGAAATACGGCCCATTTTAAGCCGTGTGAACATGGCCTAAGAGTACAGTTATTAAAGTGGTTTGTTCCATAATGTGATAATAGGCGGACAATGCTGCTTCGATTCAGCCCTTAGAAATACGTACCCAGCCCTGTTTGTGCAGGACTCCCCTCTTCAGTGAAACTACATTGTTATCAAATAAAAGGGCGAAGAATTGTCCCAAATATTTTGGTGGGTAACAATCATCAAGCCCTCCTGTCCCTGCTGGCAGAAGCCATAATGAAGGACTCATTTTGATCTTTGCTGTGGGTACACTTCTATGTACCCCATCCTGTCCTGTCCAAGCTACAGCAGTGTAGCTGATCAACATATCTAATTAGCATTATGGTCTAAGTTAGCAAAAATTGATTTGTCAATGTAATATAGCTAAATTTGTCATTGGGACAATACCTCTTCTTATCATTAGATTACAAATCAATTTTACAAAACTTTATTAACAATATTCCTTAACGGCCAAAATAAGTCTCATATGATATGAAATAGCGACCAACTCGTTCCACATATAAACGTTTTCGGTTCCCATAGGACCTTCATCAGACACGTCGCTTATTGCATAATTTAAATCTATGTCGAGGCGCAGACAACCCTTAATAAAGTGATTTAAATGCCCATGGCTCAGGGAAATAGTGAAGGTTGGCGCCTTATACAATAACCGACTTGTCTGATGAAGGTCCTGTGGGAACCGAAAACATTTATATGTGGAACGAGTTGGTCGAGACTTCTTTTGGCCGTTAAGGAATATTGTTAATAAAGTTTTGTAAAATTGTTAATAAATTTTGTGTGTGGGTATATATTTAACGTAATTGTGATTCTATTTATACCGAGCACCAGTACATCATACTATATCATATTGTGTCAAGCAATACTAAAGTATTAGATTACAAATCATTTGACTCTATTATCTTTACTCAGAGCTCTATTCATATACAGAACATGAAGCTAAAGAAGTTCAATGACAAATTCAGCCCTGCTTCATCTACATTAATGCAGCTCTTCTGTGCTGTATGTCAACACGTAGAACTGGGAGATGCTTGGAGTACAAGGTGTTGAATACCCTTGAGGAAGATCACAAATATGGACCACTTTTTTCTCCCCCTTTAAACTCTTAGATGGGAAACCCTGTGTTACAATGTCCCTGGAGGGAGGTGGAGGAAGCCGCTTCACAATCTCTGAGCTTGTTCTCTGTTCTCCTAATGAGATGATTTAATTCTTAATGGAAGTTTGTGTGAAAATTTGGGGGGGAAAAAAGGGGGAAAAAAAAATTTTTTGGGGCCCCGAAGAAAAAAACCCTTTTAAAATTTTTGGGGCCCCCCCCAAATTTTTAACCCCGAAGGGAAAAAAAAAAAATTTTTAACCAAAAGGTTAAAAAAAAAATTTTTTTAAATTAATTTTTTTTTTGGGGAAAAAATTTTTTTTTTAAAAAAATTTTAAAAATTTTTCCCTTATTTTTAAAAAAAAAATTTTTAAAAAAATTTTTTTTTTTTTTTAAAAAATTTTTCCCCCCCCCTTTTTTTAAAACCCCTTTTGAAAAAACTAAAAGGGCCCCAAAAATTTTTTTTTTGGGGGGTTTTTTTTGGGAAAAGGGGGGTTTCCTTTCCCCAAAAAAATTTTTAATGGGGTTTTTGGGGAAAAAAAAAAATTTTAAAAAATTTTTTTTTTTTTTTTAAAAAAATTTTTTAATAAAAAAAGGGAAAAAAAGGGGGCCCCTTTTTTAAATTTGGTTTTTTTTTTTTTAAAAAAATTTTTTTTTCCCAAAAAAAAAAATTTTAAAATTTTTTAATTTTTTTAAAAAAGGGGTTTTTTTCCCCCCGGGAAAAAATTTAAAAAAAAATTTAAATTTTTCCCCGGTTTTTCCCCGAAAAAAAAAATTTTAAACTTTTTAAATTTTTGGGCCCCCCCCAAAAAAAAATTTTCCCCCTTTTTTTCCCCCCCAAAAAAAAGGGGAAATTGGTTTAAACCCCTGGGGGTTTTTTTTAAATTTTTTTGGTTTTTTTTTTTCCCCCCCTTAAAATTTTAAAAAAGGTTTTTTTTGGGGGGCCCCGGGAAACCCCTCCCTGGGTTTAAAACCCCGTTTTTTCCCCAAAACCCTTTTTTAAAAAAAAAAGGGAAGGGGTTTTTTTAAATTAAAACCCCAGTTAAAAAAAAAAAAAAAAAAAAAAAAAATTTTGGAAAAAAATTTTAAAAAAAAAATTTTTGGGAAAAAACCCAAAAAAAAAATTTTTTTTAAAAAAAAAAAAAAGGGGGCCCCCCCAAACCCCCCCCCAAAGGTTTTTTCCCCCCCCCCTTTTTTTAAACCCAAAAAAAAAAAAAAAAAAAAAAATTTTTCTTTTTTTAAAAAAAAAAAAAAACCTTTTCCGGGGGGTTTAAAATTAAAAAAAAAAAAACCCCCCCAAAAAAAACCTTTTTTTTATTGGGGGGAAAAAGGGGGAAAAAATTTTTTAAAAAAAACCCCTTTTTAAAAAAAAAACCCGGGTTTTTGGGGGGGAAGGGGGGGGGGGGGAAAAAACCCCCTTTGGGGGGGAAAACCCCTTAAAAACCCCCCCCCCCAAAAAAACCAAAAAAACCCCCGGGGGGGGGAAAAAAAAAAAAAACCCCCCCCCCCAAAAAAAAAAAAAAAAAAAGGTTTTTTAAAAAAAATTTTTTTTGGTTTTTGGAAACCGGGGTTTTTTAATTGGGTTTTTTTTTTTTGGGGGGGGGGGGGCCCCCCTTTGGGGGAATTTTTTTTTTGGGGGGCCCCCCCAAAATTTTTAAAATTTTTGGGTTTTTTTTTTGGAGGTTTTCCCCCCCCCCCCCCCCCCCTTTTTTTAAACCCCCCTTTTTAAAGGAAAATTTTTTTTGGGGGGGTTTTTTTTTTTCCCCCCCCCCCTTTTTGGGGGGCCCCCAGGGGGGGGGCCCCTTTTTTTTGGGGAAAACCCCCCCTTTTGGGGGGGGTTTTTTTTTTTTTAAATTTTTGGGGGGGTTTTTTTTGGGGAAAAAACCCCCCTTTTCCCCCCCCCTTTTTTTTTTAAAATTTTTTTTTTTTTAAAAAAAAACCCCCCCCGGGGGAACCCTTTTTTTCCCCGTTCCGGGGGAAAAAATTTTTTGGGGGGGTTTGGGAAAAAACCCCCTTTTGGGGGGGGTTTTTTTTTCCCCAGTTTTTTTTTCCCCCCCGGGGGGCCCCCCCCCTTTTTGGGGGGGGGGGGCCCCCCCCGGGCCCCCCCTTTAAAAAAACCCCCTTTTTTGCCTTTTTTTTTTTTTCCCCCCGGGTTCGGCCCCCCCCGGGGGGGGGGCCCCCCCATTTTGGGTTTTTTTCCCCCCCCCCTTTTTTTGGGGAAAATTTTTTTGGGGGGTTTTTTTTTTTTAAGGCCCCCTTTTTTTTTCCCCCTTTTTTTAAAAAGGGTTTCCATTTCCCCCCCTTTTTTTAAAAATAAAAAAAAACCCCCTTTTAAATTTTCCCCCCCCAAAATTTGGGAAAAAAAAAAAGGGAAAGGGGTTTAAAAAAACCCCCCAAAGGGTTTCCCCCCTTAAAAAAAAAAATTTTTAAAAACCCAAAAAAAAACCCCCCCCCGGGGGGGAAAGGGGGCCCTTTCCCCCCCCCCCCCCAAAACCCCCGGGAAACCCCCCCGGGGCCCCCGCCCCCCCTTTTTTGGGGGGTTAAAACCGGGTTTTTTTTAAAAAAAAAAAAAAACCCCCCCCCTTTGGGGGAAAAAAAAAACCCCCCCAAAAAAGGGGCCCCCCCCCCCCCAAAAAAGATTAATGTTTTTTCCCCCCCAAAAAAAAAAAAAAAAAATTTTTTTAATTTTGGGCCATTTAAATTTCCCCGGGGGCCTTTTTTTTTTTCCCCCCCCTTTTTTTTTTAAACGGAAAATTTTTTGGGGGGGAAAATTTTTTATTTTTTTTTTTTTTTTTTTTGGGGGTTTTTTATTTTTTTCCTTTAATTTAACCCCGGCCCCGGGGGGGGGGGGGTTTTTTTTGGTTTTTATTAATTTTTTTTTAAACCCTTTTTACATCATTTGGAAACCCTCAACGGGGTATTGTATTATTTATTGGTTTTTTGATCCAGCACATTTTTTGTTCAAAAAAAAGCACTTTATTTGGGTTTTGTATGTGTCCTTTTTTGTTTTGGGAGATGTAGCAGGGGCAGGGTTTTGTTTAAAGGGTTTCCCTGTTGGGGGGCCCTTATTGGGGGGACTTCCCCCCCTTTTGGGGCAGGCATTTTTGTGATTTGGGGGGAGGGTATATCCTGAAAGGGGTTTTTTTCTGTTTTTTTGGTTTTTTAAAATTTCAAATTAAAAGTTATGTCTTAAAGATCTTTTTTTTTTAGGGGCTTTAAACCTTTTAGTTGTTTTTTGTTATAGGTATAACAGGGCCTCTTGTGGACAGGTGTGGGCCCTCCCGTAGGCAGAAGGTTTTGGGCCCCCCGAAAATTAGGTATTTCAGCCCCCGTAGGTTTTTAAAGGATCCCCCGAAGTAGGATTTGGCCCCTTGTTTGGTATAAAACTGCCCCCCTACGTAAGGGATATGGCCCCCGTAGGTAGGTATACCCCCCCTTGTAGGTAGGTATAACGCCCCCTTTTGGTAAAGGTTTTACAGCCCCTTTATGTAGTTATTGTTTCCCTTTTATAAGGTTTTACAAACCCCCATGCAGTTCGGACTGGGGGGTCTGGGGCCCACAGGGGAAAATTTATCTTGGGGGGCCCCCCCCTATGTACATGAAAATAAATTTCCGGGGCCCCCTCGGAAATAAAGCGCCCATTTTACCCCATAATATATTTTGGGAAACAAACTGTATTTTGTATACTAAGCCCGGGACTCACATATCTGGTTTTAAAAACACATTTGTCAGTCCCCAAAATATCCTTTGACCGGGTAAATAGCCCATCCCCTATCCCCCTCCAAACCCCCATACGTATTCCCCCCCCCCCAACCCCCATACAATTCCCCCTCCACCCCCCATACAAAAATCCCCCCTCCACCCGCATACAATATCCCCCTCCACCCAAAAATTTTTAAAAATAATATCCTCCCCACCCACATACAATATCCCCCCCCCCCCCCCAGCCCCCATACAATATTCCCCCCCCCCCCCATACAATAATTACCCCCCCCCACCCAAAATTTCAATATCCCCCCCCCACCCACATCCCAAAAACCCCCCCCACCCACAAACAATACCCCTGCCCCACCAAACCCCCCCCCATTTCAATACCCCCCCCCACCCCCCATCAATTTTCCCCCCACCCAATTTTCAATATCCCCCTCCACCCACAAACAATATCCCCCTCCACCCCCATACATATTTCCCCCCCTTTCCCCCCCAACCCCCAAAATCCCCCCTCCACCCACATAAATTTTTCCCCCCTCAAACCCCCCCCACATACATATACCCCCCCCTCCACCCCCCCCCAAAACAAATCCCCCTCCACCCACATACAAAATCCCCCTCCCCCCACCAAACCCCAAAATCCCCCTCCCCCCCAAAAAATTCCCCCCCCCTCCAAACCCCCCATACAATTTCCCCCCCAACCCCCATAAAAATTATCCCCCTCCCCCCACAATACAAAAAACCCCCTTTCCCCCCACATACAATATTCCCCCCCCCACCCACATACAATATTCCCCCCCCCACTTTCCCCTTTTTTGGTTTACAAACCTATCCAAAATAGAAGTAAAATAACCCCCCAAATTTGGGACTCACCGGGGATTTCATTTTCTGAGATCGTTCTTTTTCCCCTTTTCTTTGCAACCCCTTTTCCCCACCACCATGATGACTTGTCCCGGCCACACTCATCCCGCAGTAATTTAAAAAAACAATATCTTAGAATCCTCAATTTTTCCAGCATTTCTTTAAACCCTTTTTCCCCCTCTGTCAAACTTCCCCCGGGGTGGGAGAGCGGGTAAAAAAGCCAAAAATTAGAGGGTTTGTATCCCAAGGGGGTTTGGAAAAGGGGGGGGAAGGACTAAACCCCCCCGGAGATAATGCTACAATAGGGCTGCTGCCCCCTAAATTATATTAAACCCGGGGGTAGAAAAAGACCCTAGGGAGGTTTGGCAAAATTTGGGAAGGCCCCAGTCTGTAGGTAGGGGGTTTCTCCCATTTTGGTAAACTGTTTGGTATTTAGGGTTTCCCCCTTTTTTATAGGCTGCAAACATTAGGGACCCCCTTTAGGGATTACAGGCAGTTAGGGGTTCCCTTGGGGAAATAGTTTTAAAAGGGAGTTAGGGTTTTCCCCCTTAAAAATTTATACAGGGGAGTTAAGGCCCCCTTCAGGTAGTATCAGGTTTTGGGGTCCTTTTTGCTAGTTGTGCAGGGAAAATCGGGCCCCCCCTTTAGCACTGTGAAAGGGATCAGGGCCCCCCTTTTTTTTAGGTTTGCCAGGGCCCCCTTTTTAGTCAGGGCCCCCCTGTAGGGGAGGGCGGGGCCCCCCTTTTGTATTAGGGAGCCAGGGCCCCCCCTTTGTAGTCAGGACCCCCCCGTAGGGTTTGTTTTTGGCGTCCCTTTTAGTCAAGGGTTTTCCCCTTTTGGTAGCCGGGCCCCCCCTTTTAGTCAGGGCCCCCCCCTTTGGGAGTCAGGGGGCCCCCCCGAAAGGGAGTCAGGGGTCCCCCTTTAAAGGGAGCCGGGCCCCCTTTTTAAGGTAAAACCAAAGGGCCCCTTTAAGGTACCCGGGGCCCCCGTAGGTAGCCCGGGGCCCCTTTTAGGTATAAAAACCCCCCCCTGTTGTTTAAGCCCCCCTTGTAGCCAGGGGCCCCCCCCCTTTTATTTAAGCTTCCCTTGTTTCAAAGCTCCCTTGTAGCCAGGGGCCCCCCCGTAGTCGGGTCCTTTTTAGGGCCCGGGCCCCCCCTTTTAGCCAAAAGTCCCTTGTAGCCAAGTCGCTTGTAGCCAGGCCCCCCCTTTTACAGAGCCCCCCGCCCGTGCAAGCCCCCCCTTTTATTTGAGCCCCCCCCTTTTTAACCCGGGAACCCCCCCTTTTTCCAGCCCCCCCCCCCCCCTTTTAGCAGGGCCCCCCCGTAGTCAGAAACCCCCCCTGGGGTCAGGGCCCCCCTTAGTCAGAGAAAACCCCCCCCGAAATCAGAGGCCCCCCCCGTAGTCAGGCCCCCCCCCCGTAGTCAGACCCCCTTTTAATTCAGAGCCCCCCTTTAGCCAGAGCCCCCCTTGTAAACCAGAGGGCCCCCCCTTTTGTCCCGAGCCCCCCCTGGTCAGAGCCCCCCCCGGGACCAACCCCCCGTAGCCCAAAAAGCCCCCTTTAAACCCGAGCCCCCCCCGTAAATCAGAGCCCCCCCCGTAGCCAAAAGCCCCCCCCCCCGTAGCCAAAAAGCCCCCCCGTAGCCAGAGCCCCCCTTGGGAGCAAGCCCCCCTTGGGAGCCCGAGCCCCCCCTTTTAGCCGAGCCCCCCTTGTAGGCCAGGACCCCCTGTAGTCAAGCCCCCTTGTAGCCTGGGGGCCCCCCCCCGTAGTCAGAGCCCCCCTTGTAGCCCAAACCCCCCTGTAGTCAGAGCCCCAAAAAGTAGCCAGGACCACCCCGTTTATTCCAAGCCCCCCCCCCCCTTTTAGCCAGGGGCCCCCAGGGATCAGAGCCGCCCTTGTAGCCAGGGCCCCCCCTTTGTCAGAGCCCCCCCCTTTTAGCCAGGGACCCCCCGTATCCAAAAGGGCCCCCCTTGTAGCCAGGACCACCCTGTAGTCAGAGCTCCCCTTGTAGCCAGAGCCCCCCTGTAGCCATTACCCCCCTTGTAGCCAGGCGCCCCCCCCGTAAACCAGGGCCCCCCCTTTTACCCCGGGCCCCCTTTTGTAGGCCCCCCCCTTGTAAACCCGAGCCCCCCCTTTAGCCCGAGCCCCCTTGTTTGTCAGAGCCCCCTTGTAGCCCGAAACCCCCTCCCGTAGCCCGAAACCCCCCCTTTAGGCCAAGGCCCCCCCCCGTAGCCAGGGGCCCCCCCTTTTAGCCGAGCCCCCCCTTTTGCCCGGCCCCCTTTTAGCCGAGCCCCCCCGGGAGCCCGAGACCCCCCCTTTTTCCCGAGCCCCCTTTTTTAGCCAAAAGCCCCCCTTTAGCCAAAAGCCCCCCCCGGGACCAGAGCCCCCCTTGTAGCCCGAGCCCCCCCGGGAGGCCCGAGCCCCCTTGAATTCCCAAACCCCCCTGTAGCCCGGCCCCCTTTTAGCCGAGCCCCCCCCGTAGCCAGGCCCCCCCCTTTTAGCCCCGAGCCCCCCTTTGTAGCCGACCCCCCCTTTTCAGCGCCCCCCCTTTTAGGTATTTTTTAAAAAAAAAAAAAACAAAAAAATCCCCCTTTTACCTGGCTCCGGCTCCCGCCCGCTCTGCGCTGCCGCCGGCTCCGTACTGGCGCCCTGCATAGGCGGCGTGGTGAAGTGACGTCACCGCGCGCCTACGTCACCAGTAGGGGCCGGCGCCCGGCAGGCTGAAGGCCTAATGCGTTCAGCCTGCCGGGGAGATCAGCGGAGCGCAGCGCTAGTGGCGCTGTGCTCCGCTGACACCGCGCAGCCCCGGGAGTCGGGGACATTAGTCCCCAGCTACCGGGCCGGTCTCTGAGCGCTCGGGACGCGGGTCCCGGGCGCTCAGGGACCGGATGCGCGGACGGGCCCCGGGGAGCGACGGCACTGCCTCCGGGGCCCCCAGCGGCTCGGGGGGGGCCCACCGGGGGATCCCCCGGTCCCCCGGCGGCCCAGTCCGAGCCTGCCTGTATGTTTATATGGGCCCCAGTAGGTTGGTATACGGTCCTTATAGGTGGATATATGTTCCCTGTAGGTAGGTATATGTTCCCTATAGGTAGGTATATGGCTCCTGTAGGTTTATATGGCCCCTGTAGATAGGTATACGGCCACTGTAGGTAGGTATACGGCCCCTGTAGGTTTATATGGGCCCCTCTGGCTGATTATAAAAAATGAAAAAATGGTACTTACCGCTGAGGACGCAGCTGCTGGAGCTAGTATCCGACGTAACCGGCTACGTGTTGCTTGAGAAAGAGGCGGGTGTAGCCTTGAAAGGGCGCACATCTGTGCGGCCGGCCGCCTGTCTGACTGCTGTCTCTGACTACACAAGATGTGAATACAGAGCCTTCTGGATAACACATGCTTCTATATGCGTTTGGACTGGAACTATGCAATAACTGCAAGTATTATTTATGGAATTGTTATATAAATGGAATGGAATAAATATATGAAATAATGTTTTAAAATGTAGACACACGGTGCAGCAATTTGTTTGTTACAGAGGTTGTGGAGGTGAAGAGGAGCCCTAGTGCACTTGAAGATTTGTTCAATTGTGACGGGTGACAGCAAATAGTCATAATTTTACTATGAAACAATAAGCAGGATTGGACTGGCTAACATGGGAGCAAGGGTAATCCCTGGTGGGTAGTGATGAGCGATTACGTTGACTATCGTCATCGGGTCGATAGTCGATTTCGGTAATTATCAATAAGAAAATCCGTTAGTCGATAAAAAGAATTATCGCCGATCCCCATTTAAAGTCAAATTGGGAGAGGAAAACACCTTAATTCTTACAACCCAAATGGGTTTGGAGAAGGGGAAATTTTAACACCCCAACAACGTCAAAAGGGGGATACGTGAAAACATCTTAAAAAACACACTTGGGTTTTAAAAAAGCCCAGAAAAAAAAATTCACAAAACCATTTCACTATCCCTGCTTTCACCACACCTGACCCTTAAACCTGATCCCCAAAAAAATTAAAAAAATCCCCGGGAAGGAAAGTATTTTTTTGGGAAACCAATTTTACTTAACGGAAACATTGAATATCCCTTCCCTGGAACCCCGCTTTTACCCCAATTTTGGCATGACCCCAGTTTAAAAATTTCCCCGGGAAAAAGGGGTTTTTTTCAACCACCTTTTTAAGTTAAAATGGACATTAACTAAAACCTGTCCGGTACCCGCATATGCCCATTAAACCTGTCTGCCCCACAGTTTTAAAAAATGCGGGAAAAAAGGAAACCCTTTCAACCCCCCATTTTTATTTGAACGGGACATTGACTTTGCCTGCCCTGGACCACAAAATGACCATTAAAACCTTTTTTGACCCCCAAATTAAAAAATCCCGGGGAAAAAGGGAATGTCTTTGAACCCCCCCATTTTAGTTGAACTGGACATTGACTTGCCTGTCCGGGGACCGCAGAATGACCATTAAACCTTTTCTGACCCCCAAAATTAAAAAAGGGTGCCGGGAAAAGGAGTCGCTTTGACCACCTTTTTTTGGGAATTTTGGACTTTGACTATTTTTTCCCGGGGCCCCCAGAAATAACCTTTAAAACCCTTTCTGAACCCCCAAAATTTAAAAATTCCGGGAAAAGGGAGTTTTGGGGGGAAAAACCCCACCATTTTTTTTTAAACGGACTTTGGGACTATCCCTTCCCTGGGCCACAGCATAAAGCCCCAAAAACCTGAAAAAGACCCCCCACTTTTAAAAAAAGTCCGGAAAAAAAAGGGAGTCTTTAAAAACCCCCCCCTTTTTGGAAAGTTTCACTAACTTTAGACTAAAAACCGCCCTTGGCCCCCAGCATGCCCCAAAATTTTTAAAACCCCCAAAATTTAAAAAAGTGCCGGGAAAAGGAGTTCTTTAACCCCCAATTTTAGTTAACGGGACTTTGGGACTATATCTGTTGTACCCCCCGTTGCCCTTTAAAAACCCTTTCGGGCCCCACAGTTTAAAAAATGGGGGAAAAGGAGTTTTTGAAAACCATTTTAGTTAAACTTGGCTTTGGGACTATACCTGGTTCCTGGGACAAAAGAGACCCCTAAACCGTTTGCCCCCCAAAATTAAAAAAGGCCGGAAAAGGATTCTTTAAACCACCTTTTTTATTGAACTGGACATAGCAAATACCTGTCCGGGGCCACAGATGCCCCCAAAAACCTTTTTTAAACCCACAGATCAAAAAGTGCCACAAGCTTTTTTGTACAGGGGGACTCTCATTTGAAATTTTTTTTGGCAACTTTTGTTTACAGAATTTATTTAGGGAAGTTTTTTTTTAAAAGTTTTTACTTTAAATTAAACCAATTTTTTCTTTTTTTAAAGTGTGATAACATAAAACTAACCCCCCTTCCCTGATTTTTTAAAAGTGTTTTTTTACATTTTGAAAGATGTTTTAATTCGCCCGCACCCCCAAAGTAATAAAAAATTTCCCTAATAAACCCAAAAAAACCCCATTTTTTAAATTGAGAAGGACTTTTTTCCTCCTTCTTCTGAGACTGATTCACCCAATAAATTTTTTAAAAGGGGTTTTCATTTTTCCCCCAAAACCCTTCTTCATTAATTGGGGACGGGACTCCCCTGGAATCAAATAAAGGGGGCCCCCCCATAGTGACCCCAAACCCCCCAAAAATTTTTAAAGGGCCTAAAATTTTTTTTTTTTTGCAATTTGTTTTCCAGCCCCTGGCCCCCTTTTTTGACACTATTTAAAACCTCACAGAAATCCCCTTTTTAAAAAATCTGATTTTTTAGAAAAATTTTGGGAAGCTCCCCCTGATTGCCCCAAAATGGTGAGAGCCAGTGGGGCCGTCGGGCCACCCTTTTTAAAAACCGGGGGTTCCAGTTCCCAGGGCCAGACTTACCCCTATTCTGAAAACCTTTGAAATGTAAAACGGAAAATTAAAAGGAAATTTTTTGGGCACCTATCACCGGGTGGTGACAAACAAAATTTTGTTTGTATTAAAATTTTAACTACAAAAAACCCTCTATGAACAAAGCATGATTTACCAAAAGTAAAAAAAACCCCCCTGTCGAAATGTATTTGGGGATAAAAAAGGAAATTGGGTAGGGCACCTATCAAATCACCTGGGGTGACAAAAAAAATTTGCTGTATTCAAATTTAACCAAAGAAAGCTCTATAAACCCAAAGCATGACTGCCCAAAAAAGAAAAAAAAAACACCTGTTTATTTAACGGGATAAAAAAAAGGTATTTTTTGGGCCCCCTTCGCCCAAATCAATTCCCCCGTGGGGACTACAAAAAAGGCTGTTTTTTCACATTTAACTAAAAAATTTAGCTCTTGAACAAAGTTTATTTAAACCAAAAATTTAAAAAAACACCGGGTCTGAAATGTAAAAGGAAAATTAAAAAAAAATAATTTTTGGCACCTTTAGTACCCCTTTTGGTGACAGAAAGTTCGGGAAATTAAAAATTTTAAAAACTGAAAGGGTGGCTTATCAACACAGCGGGGCTCGCCCCCAATATAAAAAAACACGTATCTGAAATGTTTTCTGATAATAAAAGGTTTTTTTTGGCACCTATCCCCCCTTTGTGGTGATCCCAAAGTTGCGGGATTAAAAATTTAACTGCAAAGTAAAAATCTATCAACAAAGCTTGATGCCCAAAAATGAAAAAAACACTTATCGAAATGTATTGGGATAATAAAGGAATTTTTGGGCACCTTTCAATTCACCTGTGGGGATCCCAAAAATTCTTATTCACTTTTAAATGAAAAAGTACACAAATAAACAAAGCTGTATTTGGCGCCAAAGTGAAAAAACACGTATCTAAATTTTTTTGGATAAAAAAAGGTTTTTTTTGGCCACCTATCCCCCGGGTGCTGATTTACAAAATTGCTGGATTTTTTTTAAACTGAAAAGGTGGCTATTAAAACCAAAGTGAATGGCCCAAAATTTGAAAAAAGAACACCTATCAAAATGTTTTCTGATAAAAAAAGGGTGGAGTTTTGCCCCTAACAAAGAACCTACATTTACTAGAAAAGATGTGTATCCTAAAATAATTTCGGCTCCAATACCCAAAGGAAATATTTCAATAGAAAACTTTTTAAAAAATAAAGCTTTTTGAAATTTGGCAATTTTCAAACACAAAGTCTTGGTGAACAATACCCCTTTTATTCTTTAAAGAGTTTTGTTTTGTGTTCCCCCCCGCGGGACCCCCCCCCCCCACCCCCGCTCCCCCCGTGACTTTTACAGCGGTTTAAAGCTCCTTTAAAATTCTCTACCTAACTACTAAAAATCTTCAAATCTCGAAACAACCCAAGTTGTAAGGATCACAGCTAAAAAGTAGAGCTTTCCTGTGAAGAAATAGAATAATTTTTCTGAGCTTTTTTTGAGCTTTTGGAAAAGAGGGGAAGCACAGAAAACTATCATGAACAGAAGGGGGTTTTCTATGGGAAAACGAGGTTTATTGGATTTTTTTCCAAAACCCAATCGAAAACCCTAAACCCCAAAACCCAGTCAAGACTTTGCACACACAGCTCACCCTGCCCCTTTTTTCTGTAAAACTTATTTGCTGGCCCCCCAAAACGACAGGAAGGCCGAAAATTGGGGGCGATATTAATAATTATGGGACAAAATTTTAACCTAAAATTTTCGGTGACTAAAAAAACTGTCAACATAAATACAGTGGGTGATTTCAAATTTTTTTCGATAATAATCGCCAACACAAATGGTGGGGCACTGGGGATTGGGCAAACTGGGGCTGTTTTTCGGGGAAAAAGGCAAAAGCAAGAGGAAAGTCCGGGCCATGTACAGAAATTTGAAACATGATAAAATTTTATGGGTTTGGGCCCCAAGAACCCCATGCCCAAACCCACTGACAAAAAGGGGCCCCCGTCCCCACGGCTTATTGCCGGTTTAATTGCGGGGCCCCGGTTTTTCGCCCCACAATTAAAACCCGGAAACCGGGTGCGGGCGGGGCGGAGGGCCAACACCCTCGCCGGCCCCATAGACTGTCATTATCTTCGGCCGTACGCGCCGTAAATTATTCCATGCATTTTTTTTTCCCCGCCCCGCGGATTCGCCAAGGGGGGAGGAAAAGGGGAAACCAAAATTTTCTCTATGAAAACTGGGGAATTCCCGTAGTTACGGGGACGGGGGGGGGGGATTTACCCGTACAAAAAACCGGTGCAGTACGGCCCCAAACTGCCCCAAAAATAAGCCGTGAAAACTTGCCTAAAAAAAAACGGGTTTGATTTGAAGTTGTGTATCAGAAAATACTACAGTAGATACACATGGGTCAGATTTTTCAACATAGTGCACAATAGGGTCAATTTTTTTTCCCCACTTGTGCGGGGAAAATAGAAAAGGAAAATAAAAAGGGTTATTAACTTACGGAACTCCCCAACCCCTTTTTTCCTTTTTTTTTTTAAAACAAATGCATAAATTCAGAAAAACCATATCAATCAAAATAAATCGGGGACAAAAATGTAATAGTAAAAAAAAAACCAAAAATGAAATTCTATAAAATTTTACAAAAAAAAAAGTCATTAATCATTTGGGCCTTTTATTTTCCAAACACTGACTAATTATTAGTTGGAAATGTCATGTTCAAGTCTTTTTGGTAAATTTTTTTGACTTTCCCCTTTTGTTTTGGGTAGCCCCAAAAGGGGTCTCTCCTGAAAAACTTTTGACACTTTTTATAATAAAAAAAGACAGAAATTTAAAAAAAATTCTCAAGGAAAAATAAAATAAAAAGCAGAAACTTTTTGTTTCCCCCTTTTTGGTTTTTTGAAGTCAGTGCCCCAAACCCCCCCCTCTCCCTCCCCTTCCCCGTCCACATTTTGGTCTCCTCTTGCAGCTCTCTGCTGATTTGAGGTTTGGTCCCCCTTTAACTAAGGTTTCCCTTCCCACGCTAAAAGAGTGCAACCCTGCAGGGATCTGGGGGAGTTATCAAAGCATGACTGCAGTTTCAAAATAAACCAACTATGAGCACAAGACCCCACGAGGGGAGGGGGGGGGGGGCAATGACTGAACGTATCCTAAGCCTTGTCTCCTGAAATACTTGATTTGTGGCAATTCATTTTCCTTGTGTTCCCTTTCTTTTAAAGACAGAACTTGTAATTATTTGCTGTATTCTCAGGATACTGTAAATAAGGAGATGCAAGAAGAGATCGCACTGTCTTGTCAGTGAAATGTACACACACATATCAATCTACAAGTGACAGCATCCCCCTCCTAAATTTATCAAAAATCAAGGGTCATAAAAAGTACGGGAAAATGTATTTTTCCCCTCTTTGTCAAAGGTTTCCAGTTGAAAGCAACAGCATTGCCTGGAGCTTAAAGGTGTACTCATAACCTGCTCGTGGTGGAGGCAGCCATTTTTGTAGGCTTGACCAATATTTATGAAGATTCTGATTATTTAAAGGGAACCTGTCAGCTGGTTAATGCTGCCCGAACCATGGACAGCGTGAAAAAGCCACCCCTTTAAAATTTTGTCAAAGAAAGGGTTTTTTGATTCTAAAAATCCCTGTACCTTTCAGTGTAAAGTGCACTGAAAAAACGACCCTTGGCGGGAGAAAAAAAGCAGATCTGCCACGGAGATTGGAAAAGCCCAGGGCCGGGCTTTGCTTCCCATTTCACTCGCTTAAAGAGGTTTTTTTTAGCCCTTTTAAAAAACCTTTCCCTAGCACCCCCCGTGCTGAAAAAACCTAAAGTCAATCTTTAGTTAAAGGGGTTTTGCCCCTCACTACACCCATTCTTTTTACAAGTTGGGGGGTCCAAATTTTTTCTCTTTTTCTTTTTTTAATTCAGGGGTTTTTTATTTGGCTACTACTGCCCTTTGAAATAAGGGAGCTTCGGGGGACCCCAAAGATCTTTTAGCTATAGCCAGTGCTTGCGCCTATCAGGAAGATCAAACGGGTCTATAGCTATAGAAAACCTGAGGAGCTGATGCAGCCCATCCCAAGAGGGGATATTTTTAGGAAATGGGTGGGAAATTGTTAAGGGAACACATATTACAAAGTCACTTTTTTTTTTGCAAGATCTTTAACAAAAAAAGAAATTTATTGTAGTGAAAAAAACCTGCTAACCCCCCCAAAAGGGAAGATGGGGCCCCTTAATTCACCTTCCATAAATGGGGCAGGAAACTTTTGAAAGAACAAAGGGAAATTTAACAAAGCTCAGGGCAACAAAACCCTTTTAGGGCATTTTGGTTGCTGCAGAAAGCAACATGGAAAAAGGGAGGGGGTACAGTAAAAACCAGAAACTTTAGAAATACTGTTTGGAGATTTGCCCATAAAATTACCCCCGGGAAACCCGGAGTTTGACAACTTTCAATATAACAAAGAAAGGTTTCCAAAAGGGGGAGGGAAAGGGGGAAAGACCCCCCCGCCCCACAACGTGCGGCCGAAACATACTTTTCCCCTTTCATTGAAGCCGAATTTAGACATTAAATTATATACTAAAGGGAAAGCGCCTTTTGCGCAAAGTTTTTTAAAAAAGAAGAAAAAAAAAATTTTGGGAAAAACCATTCATTTTACTTAAAAAAAACCATGTGATGCCAGCATTTTCGGGTTTCTGCCAAAAGCCCCCAATTGTTCCCCCCGGTCTTTCATTAATGACTAAAATTCATGGACCCCTAGATGCTTAACCCCTTTTCCCTTTTTGGGTAGTAACATGAGGGGACATGCAGACCTTTTTTAAAAGCTGAGGCCAAAAGATTGGGGGGAAAGCATCATTGATCCAGGGAAGGGATGCCCTTCGGAAAAGGACATAAAAAAATTAGGGGGGGAACACTCCCTCCCTCACCCTGGGTTTAAAAATACCCCCCGCCCCTTTTCCTAAATTTTTTTTTCCCCAAAGCACACAGCCCCCTTTTAAAATTCCCGGTGCAATTTATTTTGTAAAAACAGATTGTACCCCAAAATAAAAAAAATCAGCCCAGGGGCTCAAAAACCCCAAAAACCCCCTTCTGCCCTTTACACCAAACTTCAGCCATGCTTTTAAACTCCCGGGCCTCCCGCTGTCTTTTCCTAGTACGAAAGGCCCCGGGAAAGTTTCCGGGAAACACAACCTTGGAGGCCCCCCTTTTCAGCTTTAGCCTAGTTTTTAAAAAAATTAAATATCTTTGGGACCTCCACCAAAACCGGAAAATCTGACATTGGTTCCAACATAGACCACAACAGCTGGGTCATCGCCAGCCCCTCCCAGTAATTTATCCACCCGGTCCACCACATCCCGAACCCTGGCACTAGGGAGACAGCAAACCATTTGGATTAGGCGTTCCTGGCGACAAAGTATTCTAGCCGTCTTTCTGATTATGGAATCCCCTACAACTACTAACTGTCTTTTCTTACCTGCATTCCCATCCCCTCTACTACTAGTTGGGCTGCTCTTCCAGCTGCTAGGAAGAGCAGCGTCCACTAGGGCTGCCATTTCTGAGACTGATTCCCCAGCTTTATCACCCAACTTGGCAATTTTGCTAGGAATCTCAGGAGGAGAAGTGGCCTTCCTTTTTCTGGTACCCCTAGAGCTCCCCCTGTCTACATTAACCCAGCTACACGGCTCCTTCTGCTGATCCAATGCTCCACCCTCAACATTTAGCCCACTAACTGTTTGCTCCAAGAGTAGCAAACTCTTCTCTTCATTGTCAATCGCCCTCAGTGTCGCATTTTGCTCCTCTAGGTCTAAAATGCGAGCTACCAGAGTAGCAACATGCTCACATCTGCTACAGCGGTATTCACCCTGGACCTCTTGCTCCAGTAGTGCATACATATGGCAGATTATGAACTGCTGGAAATTGCCAGTGAAGCTGCTCATTATCCTGGTGCAACAGCAATGAAGAGAAAAAAAAATGAAAAAAAAAAAAAGTTAATGAGATTGAAGTATTAAATAAAAGAGGTTTGTTTACTTACCAGTTTTTCTCTCCTGTTTTTAACTCCGGTTTGTTAACTCAGCACTCTGTTCTCTTCAAGCACTCAGTTTGGGCCAAGCAATGGAGTCACCAATAGAGCCCAATCTTTAGGTAAATCTAATACACCATATTTTGGCTAGTGCAGGACCAAATTGAACATAAAATCACACAAGGAATCTCACTTTGGTGTCATAGTCTGCCTTCCAAAGTAAAACATTAGGCATAACCCAGTGGGGCACATTTACTATTGCTGTCTAAAAGTTAAATGGTTTAAACTTGTAAGGGGGTGAAAATGTATATTTCTGTTTGGTAGTGTATATAAGTGTGTATATCTATAGCTTGGTGTAACTCTGTTATAGGAAGAAGATAATATGCCTAAGCATAAGAATGTATATAGACGTGCTTAGTCATTGGGTTGTATTGGAAGAGTTAATAGCCTTATAGTATAGGAAACAAGGGCAGACAGTGCTGTTGGGCTAGCAGCCAATCAGGGAGCTGACAAGGGAGGAACTAGGATTCACACTTTTAAATAGAGAAGCCTGTCAGCTCTGAGCAGTTCCATTTGTGTTTCAGTTCAGTGTTCAACAAGTTTGTAAGCAGCAGAAAAAGGGGAACCCTGTCTATTTGCTGGCCGATATGTAGGGCAGGTTGAGGTGGACACCTCACTCACAAAGAGAATAAGAAACACCAGAAAGCAGAGGGCACTTATAGAAAGAGCAACAATAACAGTGACACACAGAGAGAGACAAGTGACAGCAAGACAACAGATGGGAAGTTTGGGGAACTGATGAAGAGTACAAGTGAAGACAGAGAGTGTTCTGAGTCATCTGGCACCAGCATCTTACATGACTGAGCTTGGACGGGGGTCATTGCCAGGTGCCAGCACCTTTGCCTGGCTGGACCGGGTCGGAAAAGAGAAGTTGTCAAGCGAATCACTTATGAAGGGGTTGTGTCTGTCATGCATAGTAGTATGATGTGCCTTGCCCTGAAGAAAATGTGTAATGTTCACATGTGAAAGAGCCGTGAGTAAAATCCTGAAGTTACCCTGAGCTGCTGTTGTCTATTGTTTATTAGGTGCTGGTGCACCACACGACTACAGTACTACCACCATCTCTACTACTCCACCCATCATCTGGAGTACACCATCCAACCTGTCTTTACATTTACCATAGTTGGCAGGATTGCGGAGTGGAGAAGACCAAGACAGACACTGTGTGGTGGGAGTGGAAGATTCCCCACCTTAAGGGAAGTGCTGGGGCACAGGAGCAAAATTGAGCACCATTCAGAAGACAAGTAGTTAAGAGATTTTATTGGAGGCCCTGGTGAAGTAGAAGTGTCTGCAGGAGTGACACAGTGAGTAGCCTACAGTGTGGGCCTGATGTTGTTGAAATGTTGCTGGACCGAAAGATATGGAAAGCTGGAAGAAGTGGTAGACCAGAGGCTAGAAGGCAGAGAAAGTCTTGGCAAAAAGATCCAGCGTGAAAGGTCAGCTGGAATGGTTGTGCAGAGTGGCCAATTTTTGTAAGGGCCAGCAACTGATGTTTCAAGATGGTGGAACAGCAAGGCGGTGGAGAAGAACAGCGTGGCCAGGTGAAGACAAAAGAAACGTTTTGATAGATAGATAAATAGATAGATATTGATAGACAAATACAATGATAGATATGAGACAGATAAGTAGATAGATTAATATTGAGGGAATTAGTTTGGCAAAAAGGGTAGGCACAAGCAGGATTGGATGTGATATGTATATGATATATGTACTGTATATCATATCTATGTATATATCTTCAAATCGGTCTATGTTTATATTTATCTATCTAAATTCATATCTACCGTATATACTTGCGTATAAGCCAAATTTTTCAGCACAAAAATGTGCTGAAAAAGCCTTCCTCGGCTTATACTACCATCGGCGTCTGAGCACTGCCATGGCCCGGGCGCCAGCGGAGATCTCTTCAGCTGTATGCGACTGCTCTGGGAGTGCATACAGCTGAAGACACTATTGCGCCTGTGCCAGAAGACAGAGCGCATCGGAGCAGCGGGGGAGAGAGGTGAGTATTTGTATTTTTTATTTTTTTTTTAAACTCTGACTATACCTGACTATGGGGGACATATACCTGCCTATTCCTGCCTATGGGGGAGATAAAACTGCCTATACCTGCCTATGGGGGACATAAACCTGACTATTCCTGCCTATGGGAGACATATAACTGCCTATACCTGCCATTGGGGGACAAATATCTGCCTATACCTGCCTATGGGGGACATATAAATGCCTCTACCTGCATATGGGAGACATACCTGCCAATACCTGCCTATGGGGGACATATACCTGCCTCTACCTGCCTATGGGAGACATACCTGCCTATACCTGCCTATGGGGGACATACACTTGCCTATACCTGCCTCTACCTGCCTATGGGAGACATATCCCTACCTATATCTGTCTATGGGAGACATACCTGCCTATACCTGCCTGTGGCGGACATAATCTTGCTTATACCTGCCTCTACCTGCCTATGGTGGACATTACACTGCCTATACCTGCCTATGGGGGTCATATACCTGCCTATGGGGAACATTAAACTGCTTATATCTGCCTATGGGGGACATTAAACTGCCTATACCTGTCTATGGGGGACATATACCTGCCTATTGGTGACAATAAACTGCCTATGAGGGACATTAAACCGCCTATACCTGCCTATGAGGGACATTAAACTGCCTATACCTGCCTATGAGGGACATTAAACTGCCTATACCTGCCTATGGCGGACATTAAACTGCCTATACCTGCCTATGGCGGACATTAAACTGCCTATCTCTTCCTATGTCATTTTATTGGTATCCATTTTTATTTTTGCAATTTACCAGTCGCCGCTGCATTTTCCACCCTAGGCTTATACTCGAGTCAATAAGTTTTTCCAGTTTTTAGTGCCAACATTAGTTGCCTCGGCTTATATGCGGGTCTACTTCTCCTCGAGTATATACGGTATCTATAATTATATCTACCTAAAATCTACAGATGTAGCAGAGTACAGCTTGACCGTGATATAAAGGCTTTTCATGTTATCTGCTCTCATCTGTAAACAAAGGCGACTGAAAAGCATTGAAAAAGGGGAGATAATATTCTGTGCTGTGATATCACAGTGCAATATCGGTTCTGTTTAGTTCTGCTACATATGTATCTCATATCCATCTAATATCTATCTGTGTTCATATCTATCTTCATGTCTATCTCCATATTTATCGATTTATCTGTCTTCATATCTAGATTTCTATCTTGTATCTGTCATTTGATTTTCATATCTATCTATCTTCATATATACCTATATATGCATATATATGAATAGAAATATCATTTCCCAGTGCAATTGTAAGAGAATTTCAATTTCCTAAAGCCTACTAAATAAGAATCTTGGGGAATTGGATTACAGCAGAACTGTGGGATTCTAAAAGAAGAGATAACTCCTGTGCAGATCACTGGGGCATCTCCAAGTTAAAATAGTTCTCTTTAGGCTGTATAAAAAGACCACGGGGGTCCAGTTGTCAGCATAGCATTGCATGCCTGATGAGTCTGTCATTGCAGAATCCGCAGCTCCATAATCGTGCAGCAGGCAGAATTCTTCTCGTAGGTACCACCAGCTGAGCCCTCATTATAGCCCTGATCCAAAGTCCAAGCTAATCAGTAACTTTCATGCATAAGTAAATGGATTCACTTTTACTCACTGGCTCCAACAGTTCATTAACTTTGTCTTTTCCTTTCATGCATTGTCAAAATACTTTAACATCCCTTCCCCAGCCTGGAAGAAATCGCTCTCTCGGGTTTGTGATGCCCTTCACAACAGTGTCACAGGAAGTCTGGGAAGTAACCCTATCATCTCTGTTAGATGGGTAGTATGACTGTATACAGTGGAAATTTTTAATTTTAGGTGGCCATAATACAGGCCTCCCAACCCATCTGTGAATATATAGACCCAAACTTAGCCTATCACAATGTTCTTTAATTATCGAAATTCAAGTTTAAACTACATGTACAGTGGTAATATTATTTATGATCAGGTGCTGTCAGGGCCAGGACGATGGGTAAACAGGGGTAGGTGACTACTTAGTGTGATACCTCGTGCCAAACAGGAATGGGGGCACAAGGAGATATAGAGCTGGCTGAATGATCCATGGAGGGGAAGGCGATAAACGCCTTATTTGCCTTTGGCACCAAAATACCTTGTCCCAGCCCTGGGTGCCATTAAGTCGATTTTGACTTATAGTGACTCTCTGGATAGCTTACTCTCTGTAAAAAAAAGTTGCTGAGAAAAAAACCTTTTGTTTTGCACAAAAAACACTGTAAAAAGTTATTTTAGACCACCATGTGTGCAACATGTGGTCACTTAGAAGGGTTGAAAGGGTCAATATATCTTTTATCATGGTGGGAGCTGTAGCTATATACAACTACAGGTAGTTGCCTGTTTCTGTCACTAGGTGGAGTTATACCAGAGTTGTATAATCAACATGCCACCAAGGATACCTGGCCTTGGTGGGATAGGACCCAGCCGTATGCGTTGTCAGCCACACTAAGTGGTTGGAAGACGTTTATTTGGTTTGTTCTGGGTCGGCTCTTATCGGGAGTAGACAACGCGTCGGGTGGGTGTCTTCTCCCCATGTTCCAGGCCAGGATTTGGATAGGTCTCTGGATTCCTATATAAGGCCTGGGCCTTCAGGTGTACATGGGGTGTGGTTCGCTTCCTGGAAGTGGAGCGCTGAAGAGCTGAGGCGAAGCTCTTGCCCCAGAGGCTAACCATTGAAGGCTGGTGGAACTGTGTGCTCTGACTGGACAGTAGGTCCAGACCTTATATAGAGAGGTCAGGGTTTTGTTTACGTTTATTTCTGTAAGCTGTGTTGAAGAAATAAAGCTGGCGGAGGCCAGATTGAAAGAAATCCGGTGTCCAAGAGCCCTGTGTTAAAGTGCCAACCGTTCTACCAAAGGACGGTGGTCAAAGAGTGGAATATCCCCTGGGACGAACCAAGATGGCGGCTGAACGTGAGCAAGCCCCTACTCTATATATTATATATATATATATATATAATATATATATATATATATATAATAATATATATATATATATATATATAATATATAATATATATAACACACACACACACACACATGTATACAATATATTTTATATATATATATATATATATATATATATATATATATATATATATATATATATATATATATGCAACTTCAATTCCCAAAAAGTTGGGACACTAAACAAATTGTGAATAAAAGCTGAATGCAATGATGTGGAGGTGCCAACATCTAATATTATATTCAGAATAGAACACAAATCACAGATCAAAAGGTTTAAACTGAGAGAATGTATCATTTTAAGTGAAAAATATGTTGTTTCAAAATTTCATGCCGTCAACAAATCCCCAAAAAGTTGGGACCATGCCGTTTTTACCAGTTTCTCAAGTTTAGAAATAGGAATGTTCTCCCAATTCATGTCTAATACAGGCCTCTAACTGTTCAATCGTCTTGGGCCTTCTTTGTCGCACCATCCTCTTTATGATGCGCCAAATGTTCTCTATAGGTGAAAGATCTGGACTGCAGGCTGCCCATTTCAGTACACAGATCCTTCTCCTACGTAGCCATGATGTTGTGATTGCTGCAGAATGTGGTCTGGCATTATCTTGTTAAAAAATGCAGGGTCTTCCATGAAAGAAATGACGTCTAGATGGTAGCATCTGTTGTTCTAGAACCTGAACATAGCTCTCTGCATTAATGGTGCCTTTCCAGACATGCAAGCTGCCACAAGCACTCATGCAACCCCATACCATCAGTGATGCTGGGTTCTGAACGGAGCATTAATAACAACTTGGGTTGTCCTTGTCCTCTCTTGTCCGGATGACATGGCGTCCCACTGTTCCATAAAGAACTTTAAATCATGACTCATCTGACCGCAGAACAGTTTTCCATTTTGCCACCCATTTTAAATGACCCCTGGCCCAGTGCAAACGGCTGAGCTTGTGGAGCTTGCTTAGAAATGGCTTCCTCTTTGCACTGTAGAGTTCTAGCTGGCAACGGCGGCTGGCACGGTGGATTGTGTTCACTGACAATGCTTTCTGGAAGTATTCCTGAGCCCATTCTGTGATTTTCCTTGACAGTAGCATTCCTGTTTGAGGTGCAGTGACGTTTAAGGGCCCAGAGATCACTAGCAGCCAGTAGAGTTTTACGGCCTTGACCCTTACGCACAGCGATTGTTCCAGATTCTCTGAATCTTTTGATGATGTTATGTATGGTTGATGATGATAACTTTAAAGTCTTTGCTATTTTACGCTGGGTAACACCATCCTGGTATTGCGGCACTATCTTTCTGCGCAACAATGGTGGAATTGGTGATCCGCTTACCATCTTGGCTTCAGAGAGACACTGACACTCTGAGTAGCTCTTTTTATACCCAATCATGTTGGCAATTCACCCAATTAGTGTTGATTGGTCTTCCAGCTGTTCGTTATATGCTCAATGTCATTTTTCCAGCCACTTATTGCTACTTGTGTCAACTTTTTGGGCATTTGTAGACACTGTGAAATTTTGAATCAACATATTTTTCCTTTAAAATGTTACCTTTACACATTTACTCAGATTAAACTTTTGATCTGTCATCTATGTTTTATTCTGAATAAAAATTTTAGATGTTGGCCCCCCTCCACATCATTGCTTTCCCATTTTTTTAAATTTTTTTTGTTTAGTGCCCCAAAATTTTTTGTAATTGAGGTTGGGTTTTATATAATATATATTTATATATATATATATATATATTTTATAATATATATATATTTTTTTTATATACACCGGTCAGATGGGGGGGAAAACGACCACAAGAGATTGTATGTATCTCCCACTAGAGTGGTTGTTAGGTCATTAGGCCATCACAAGAAGGTACGTGTCACCGGGGTGTCTGACCTCAATGAGATAAGCCAGCAATTTGACATCAATAGCCTAGGGGTTTCTGACAATTATCGGTTTTAGAAAACCAAGTCGGCTTAAAGGGTGGTGTTTAAAAGATGGGGATGGATGCCATCTCCACATTTCTAGACAAAATTTTCCTAAGCCTATTAAAGCCTGTTGCTTCAGACACCGAGGGGAGTGCAGTTCCCTGGGCTGAAGTGGAAGAGACAGCAAGAATAGGTCTTTGTTGAATTGGAGGAAAAGAGGGGGGGTGTCTCGGAAAAACCCGAACCAAAAGGTTTGAAATTGGACTGCTATGCATGGTCTTGGGTTTGGGGCTAGGGAAATAGTTAGGAGAGCAACTTCTGTCAGTTAGGGGCCGGCATTTTAGCTTAGACTGATTTTTCTAAAATAAAGCTGGCTGAGGCCAGTTTTGAAACGTACTCTATGTCAGAAAAAACGGTTTTAAAGTCCAAATTTTTTCTTATAAAGATGACGATTTTCGAGCTAAATGACCCCCCGGGGTTCAATACAGTACGGATGTGACGAAGTCCACATGGCCAAAGTCTTATTTTCTGAATTTTAACATAAAAGAGATAAAGCATAGAATGATTCTTCTTTATTTTTTATCAAAATTAGTAAAAGTTGTGAAAAGGGTGCCCTTTATAACAGTTTGTGTTGACGGTGGTGTTGAATTTTTCATATAATTTTTTTAAATTTTTGACACTTTTATATGTTTTTAAACTAATATTCCCCCAAAAGTTTTATAAAGACGTTAATTTTGTATTTTGATTACACATACAGCATTTTTTGGAATACCACCTTTTTCTTGGTATTTTCAACTGTTTTGTCTAAATTTTTTGTACAGTCAGATGTTACATTTAAATTGCAATTTTAAAAATTTTTAAAACGAAATAATTTGTTCATATGTTTCAAAAAAATTCCCCACTTTTCAAATTTGGGTGCAGAGAGGAACATCAGGGTAGAAAACGTAGCACTCCCTTTTGGGGGCCCAGCTCAAAAAACTACGGGGCTCCCCGGGCCCCCCTGCCCCCGGGGAAACGCCCAGGCCCTGGGTAAGACCCGTTCAGTGGGGAAAGGGCCTGATTTTAGCGAGAGGCATGGCCGCACTTTGCTCTCTAACCCTTTTTGGAAACCCAAAGGCCTTAGACCTTAATCAAAACGGGTTTGGCCCACCCTTTACAGTGCTGATGTGGGAGGCGCGATGATGTCATATCATCGCACCACCAGAGCTGGGCACAAAGACTGGCCAGGAGCTGGTTGCTTTGGGGGATGTGAACAGGTGATTTAAGTTTTTTCCCAATTTTTTTTTTAACCCCAAAATTAAACCCCTTTTTATGGGCCTATAGTCTACCTTTCCCCTACCTTCCAAATTTTTTAAAAGGGGCCCTATAGCCGCCCCTAAACCCCCCGCCGCCAAAAAAGGGGCCCTTATACCCTATTTAAAAAACCCTCTGTGCCTATCTTTTTGGGGCCCCTATAGCCTACCAAAACCCAAACCTGCTCCCTATATGGACCCCCTTTTAAACCCTACCAAAAACCCCTTCCCGGGACTCCTAAAATTCGGCCCCTATTTTCCAAAATTCCAAACCCATTTAAAATTTTGGGCCCCCATCCCCCTACCAAACTCTGCCGGGCAAACCTAACTTTAGGGGCCTTTTGTCCCCTCCCTAAACCCGCCAAACGTATAGAGCCCCCAAAGGGCCCCCCCAAAAAGCCGGGTTCTATTTTTTAAGGGCCCCATCAAATAGCCTGAATTTGCTAGGTGGGCCCCATTTTTATAGCTTACCTACCTATGTGTTTCCGCCCTTTTAAAAGCCCCCCTACCTATATGGGCCCCCACCTTATTCAAATAAACTACCTCCCAATGTGGCCCCCACCTATACCTTTTTTCCTAGCTACCGGGGTTTCATTATGGCCTGCCTCCCTTTTTATCCCTTTGTTGTGCCCCCTTTTAAACCCTACTTACCAAAGTTTTCCCTGTGGCCCAAAACCAAATAGCCCTACCTTTTGGCCCACCAAACCCCCTAATAAAACGTCCCCCTACCAAACACCCTACCAACTACCGGGGGGACTGCCCCCCAAAATTTTGGGGGCCCCTTTAACTGCTCCCCAAATTTTGGAAAAAATCTTGCTCCTACCTAAAACCCTACCTACCAAAACGGGACCCTTTTTCCCAAACCTGTGCCTAACTATTTCCCTTTTCCTACCCTTCGACCAATCTCCCCAACCTACCTACTTACCAGGGGCCCCAAATACCAAAGGGCCAATGTTTTTTTTCCTTGTGAACAAACAAAGAAAGTCCACTTAAAATAACCCCGGGGTCCCCAAATTTGGATAGTGAATAATAACCCCGGGCGTGTTTACTTTGCAGGTGGGTAAAAACCCCCAGGGATTCAATGGGAACAAAAAGCTAAGTGAAAAAAACAAGAAGTATCCTCCAAAGTTCCTTAGTAAGGTTTAAAACATTTTCCGGGTTTTTTAAAACCCTTTTTAAAAAATCCATGGCAGCCAGCAGCACTGATGCGTTTAAAGGTTTAACTAACCCTTCCCCTTCAAAGAAAGTTTGGCAAATTCAAACAAAAATTTTTACTTAATTAAACATCTAAAAGCCCCAAAAGACTCAAATAACTAAAGAAAGAAAAAAAGGAGAAAAAAAAAAAGTAGTTTTTTTTTTTTTTTTCTTTTTTTCCCCTCTTATAAAAGTTTTTTTTTTAAAAAAACATAAAGGCATGCCAATCCCAGGACATACAATAAAATTCCTGCAAAAATAAAAATTTTACAAAAATCATTTCTTATTTTTTAAAACCAAAAGGGCACCCTTAAAATTGGCTTAAAAATCCAATGTGCCTCTCTTTTAAAACAAACGCGTTTGAGGTCCCCCACCCCTTGAATCAAAACAAAACCCCGCTTATCCCAAAAATAAAACTGCTACCTTCCGGGGGGCCCTTTAACTCTGCTACCTCCCGGGAGCCAAACAACCCTATTGAAGGGTTTTTTTTTTCCTACCTGGTAATATGATTCTGGGGAGAAACAGGCCATAGCTGTAACCAATCGCTCGTTCCTTCCTCCCCTCTTTTGAAAATGGGCCTTCGGGGTGGCCTGAAACCGTTTTTCCCACTCCTGGGAAGTTTATCCAGAGGGGGGGAAACGTAAAATTTAAGATGCTGTTTAAAGTGGGTTTCCAAAGATATTTGGGGCCCAAATTTATGAAAGGGCGGAGGGTGCCCTGAGAAGTCATCATTGACATTCTGGCCCGCATGCAAAAACAAAAGGGAAAGTCAAACGACTCGTCAGAGAATCATCACCTGTGTGCAAAAAGTTGTAACGCACTGTAATAAACCTTTATTTTAAAAAAAAAGAGCCGGTTTTAAAAGGGGGAACCCTTCCCAATTTTTTGGGACATTTGTATGGGGGTAATTTGGTTTAATGTTTTTAAAGGGATTTTTAAATTAAAGTAACGAAATAGGGTGTTATTTAGCCACGGGTTGAATTTTGTTTTTTTGGGATGTTTGTTAAAAAGGGTCTTGGAATAGGGGGGATTTGTTTGGTTCAGTGGGGTTTGGTGATGGGATGGTGAGGTACTAGCTCCTAAAATTAAAAAAAGAAAACTGCAGAACTTTTTTAAAAAGGGCCCCGAAAAATTTTGGGCAGTCAGGGGTGGCGGGATTTGGGGCCCGATCCAAAAAAATTTTGGGCTCCAAGTTATGCCCCGTATTGGTGGATCCCCTGTGATCCCCAAACGGGCCCAAGGATGGTTTTGTGGAGCCCCCACCCCCAGGGGACTGGCCCAAAGGGGGCCCCTTTCCAATCCGGGGAAACCCCCCAAGTCCGCCCCCCCCAATAACAGGGCCTACCCCGGGGGTGACGTGATGGCGGGGACTAGGGACCCCCGGGGTACGGGGCAGAGTTGACTTGACAAAAGAAAGTGAAGGCCGCGGACGGGTAACGGGTCCCAGGCGAAAATTTTAGCAGGTACGGGCAGCAGGGATAGCGCAAAAGTTTAAACCCAGACGGGTTGAAAGTAGCAAAGGAACAACAGTAATGGTACTAGGTAACTCAGGATTAAAGCAGGTATACTGGATTAGCAGCAGATACACAGCAGACAGGGGTCAGGTTCTATGAGGGAAATCAACGAACTGACCCTGAGGCTGGGGCAGGAAGTTCCTTTTAACACAAGAGGTCACATGTCATTGGCCGGGTAATTAGGACACCGTCCCTTTAAATCCTCGTGCACTGCACTAGGGATTGTGCATGCTAGTTGAAGGGCCTTGATACTGATTATGCATTGGTGCCTACTATCTTCAAATACATACTGTAGTCATTGCATTTTCTAGGCCTGCACATGTTGTGGTCACCCTTGTTTCCGAACATGGAGACATTTCCAGCAGGCAGAGGGTTAGACCCATACAAAGTATAAAATCTGTGCACTTGCAGAGGTTGAGAGGAACACAGCGGCTGCTGAAGTAAGGCTCTTGTAATTGTCTCCGCAAATCAAGATGAGCTTGGGAACTGATGGAGCGTGCCATGCATTAGATTCTTCATATTGTTTAGAGATAGGGACACAGCTGAATGCATTCAGCAAATAAAGATCAAATAACCTGCTGAGAATAATGTCTTAAACCCAAGTTCCCATCAGGGTCTCGTTAGAAGTCCATACACTCAGCAGGGGTATAAAATGCTGAAAATGGGTTACACATGACTGCAATGCTGCAGCAATGCAAAAATGAATCTACTCAGAAAGAGAAAATTTGCTCTCTCTGTGTTTCTGGTCTTCCCTTAGTATTTTAACTAAAACTGTATCAAATTATCAGACAGAGTAAAACTATGAGGATTTCTAACTATGGATACTTTACATTTCTACTGAGAATTGCTAGATTTACATTTTCTAAAATTTAAATGTAATTGTTTTTAACAATTATGTGCAAATACAGCTAAAATACAAGAGAACCTAACATAGATTTTTTTTCAAAGGGAAGTCTCCAAATTCACTGCACTCTCTTTGTGCCCTCCTGCACTATTCTTGGGACGAGCATACAGTTAAAAAACTTAGCCTACACAAGAAAGTGGCACAGGTGGCATTACATAGTAATGTTATATTGCTAGGAGTAGCCTCCCAGCACAGGTAGTGTGATGGCGTCATGTCATCCGCACTGTACACAAACCAGAAGAGCAAGCTGTTCAGCAAAATAATGAGAGAGGTGAGTATTTTTTTATATTAAGTAGCATTTGTTCCTACCTGCCTACTGGCAGCCTATATACCTACCTAATACAGTTGTCTATTTACCTGCCTACCAAATGAGGGGCTATGTACCTACCTAATGAGGACCCACATACCTACCCAATTGGGGGCCTATATACCTACCTACTTAATGAGGTGTCTATATAAAAATTTACCTGTATATAACTACATATGGAGGGCCTATATACCTATCTAGTAAATGGGAGGCTATATACCTACCTACACACTTAAAGGGGTTTTCGACTGTTCTTTGTTTCACAGAGCCAGCTCTTCACAGCCAGTTTCAGACTCACACTACCTGGTTAGTCTGTGGACTACAGCAGTGCTTGTCATATCAGCTCTGCTATTCCTAGCTGAGCCTGTTTAAATGACATTGGTAGCAGAATGTTTTAAACAGTAAGGCACAAGTTTACAGAGCTTTAAAGGTTTAAAGTTCATTAATAACATAGATAAACAAGCTCCTGCTCTACTAATAACTTACAACAGGGAGTGAGATTACCATGGTCAGCCACAGCAGCTGGAGCAATGAGAGCAAAGAGAGGAGGCTGATAATCTGGGTAAGTTTTTATACACAAGCAAGAGATAGATCTCCTCTAGAAGCCAAACAAAATCAGAACAGCAATGTAATTGGTACTAATCTTTTTTTTACCTTTGTCTATATGTTTAAAGCTAATTATTGTGGTGAGAAATCCCCATGATGGCCTATTTACTTACTGAACTAATGAGGGCCTATATACCTAGCTACCTAATGGGGGAAGCCTATATACCCCCATACATACTAAAAGGCCCTATACACTTACCTAGCTAATGGGGTACCTATATACATATCAACCGAATGGGGGGCCTATATACCTACCTAATGGGGCATAATTATCTACATACCTAGTATGGACCTTAAATATCTACTTAATGGGGGGAAATATACCTACCTCCCTACAGGTGGCCTCTATAACTATCCAGTGGGGGCCCAACCTACCTATCAGGACCTACCTGCCTAATTGGGTTCAACTTACTTAAAAGGGGCTCTATCTATCTGTCTAGTGTATTTGAGGGTTAACCTATGTATTGTATAGGGACATGAAAGAAGACTAAAATTGGTTGCACAAATGTGAAGTCCTATAGTTGCCTGTGGGTATTTTTACTGTTTGGTGCACTAGGTGCTCATTATTACCACTCAGGGTACCAGGGATTGAGAGTATATATATATATATATATATATATATATATATATATATATATATATATATATATATAGACAGGAATAGGTAGAGAGGTGCTTTAAAAGTGAGGAGTCTAAAATGTGTAGGTGGTAGATTTTACAACGATAATTCATGGCTGGCGAAAATCATCATGGCGGTCTGGACTGGATGTAGAAAAAAAGAGAAAGTGAACAGAGTCAACAGAGAAGATCTTACCTGTAAAGCACTGGATATCAGTGTGTATGTTGCTTCTATGTTGCAAATGTAATGTATTCACTGTCATGTAGTGGTGTCCTGAACTGATATTTGACCACTATATAGTTACAAACACATCACAGCCGGATAGAAATAAAAGAAAAGCCATTAGAATAGCATGTCAGTGAATGGAAACTTGATTGGTGCACCACAGGTCCCAGCGAGACGTGTGATGTGCTAGCTCTTGCCGTAAGTAGAATAAAGTAGAATAAAGGCTGAGAGCAGCAAAATTTAATTTCCACACTTATCACCATCTGATTAAATTAAAAATAAAAAAATAAGAATGAAATGTTATTAACATAATTCATTTTTTATTAGAAAATCTCAAAGATTTGTACTAGTCTCCTTAGAGCAGAGGAGTAATAGTTAGAATACAAATGTTACAGTTCTTAACTATAATTGACAGTAATAGCTACTTATCTCTTGCAACATTCTAACCACAAATTAAGATTGACATAGAGCAGTGTGACGTAATAGAAAGAGAAACATTGAACAGTATGATTGACGTTTTTGAGTTTCTGTTCTTCTCTATAGCAATGAAAGTAGTTAATTGAGTTGCTTTTCTAGTGCAAATTTTTTATGTAAATAATAACTTGTTATTATAAACAGATTTTTATATTTTTTTATAATATAAATATTTTTGGGATATAATATAATTTAATATTAATATAATTTATTATTAATTTGATATCATTAATTTTATATAGTTTGATAAATTTCATATATTACTTTTTATTGGCTTAGTAATATAAGTTGAGAAATAATTCATATCTTTTGCCCTAATGGCAAATCTAGTTCTTCTACAACAACTTTGGCCTCAGTCAGACCACTTTTAATTTGGTCTGGCTGTTCTGACAGTTTTGCGCCTAGTTTTAGTGTTCCACATTCATAAATGTGTCTAATGCTACTAATCTGGTGCGACATGCCCCCACATCTTTGGCGCATTCAAAAGTCTCGAGCCTGACACAGAATGCGCCAAAGTTGGGAGTGCTAATGTTCATACATCTATAGAACAGGACGATGTCAGGTGTTTGGGTTCTAATCACGCCATAAAACTGGTGCAGCACTGTTCATATATGTCACTCAATAAGTCAATATACAAAGTTAAAATAAATGTATTGTTTATTCAAAAAATTTTGGAAAAAGATATAAATGGATTGTATCTTGTATTTTGGTGCATTATTTTGATCTTTTCTGGTTATCTCCGGTATATAATTATATATGTACAGGTGGTATAAGTTATCCATCTTGTATATACTGATAAGAGATGGGTGAATTTCCCGAAATTCGGTTCGTTCACTTCGCCGAATTTCTCGACAAAAATAAACTCTCCGAGTTTCCTACCTCGAATCGAATTACTTCGGGTGGATAATGGACGAATCACGGTTAGAAAAAAAAAAAAACCAGTATTTCCGGCCTGCACCAGAGCCTGCAGGGGTGCCGCATGAAGGATACGTTAATGCCGGGGTTGTTGCCATTGCTTCTAAATATGCAGAGGGAGCTGGTTTGGTCTTCATAAATGTTGTGTTTTAGATGATAACAAGCAGACCGACTGCCGCCACTCTTAGAATCGCTGCACTATTTATATTATAAAATTCCCTGGGGCACTCTACAAGAGGGCCAAAACCTGACCAAAAAAAAAAAACTGAAGAAGGAATGTAAAGAGCTGATAAAGTCATGCTGAGCGACAGCTGGAAAAAAAACAATAGCTGAGGGCTCATCAGGTGGCAACATTAGTGACAGGAGTGTGGTAGGTGACGTCAGGCAGCCATTGCAGCTTCGAGGTCAGAGGAGTGGAACAATGACATTCTGGAGGTGGCAAAAAAAAAGGAGTAGGCCACAGGCGTTTCGGCACAATGTCACAGCGTGTAGTATGTAGGTTAACCGCAAGCAGCCACACAGAAGCAAGCATTGAGGTTAGACAGTTCGCACCCAATAGACACCTGTTCCTAGAGGTGGCAAAAAAAGTAGGTAGGTCACAGAGTGCTACAATGTGACACAGTCGTGGAATATCGGTCACGGCTAGCATGAGGTCAGAAGTGGACACAATGACATTCCTGGAGGTCCGGCAACACAAAAAAAACATGGGAGTCTAGGCCAGAGCATTGGACACCAATACACAGGTGTGCCTAGGTCAACGCAGCAGCCACAGAAGCAGCCATGAGGTCAGGACAGTGGCACACATGAACACAGTGTGTTGGTCACTGGCAGCAAGCCCCAGCAACAGCATGAGGTTTCAGACAGTGGTCACAAATTGACATTTATGTGAGGGATGGTGGCAAAAACAGGGAGTAGGCACCAGAGTGGGACAATGACACAAGTGAGTAGGTCATGGCAAGCAGCCACAGCAAGCAGCATGAGGTCAGACAGTGGCCCACAGAATGACAGAGTGTTGTAGGTCACACTGCAGCAGCTCAGAGAGCCAGCATGAGGTCAGACAGTGGCACAATGAGAGACACAGTGGTGTAGGTACGGGCATGCAGCCACTGCGAGCCCTGCATCGTGGTCAGACATGTGGGACAACGACATTCTGAGGATGGCAAAAAACAGGAGTAGGTGACAGAGTGGGACAAGACACACTGTGTAGGTCACGGCATCACCACAGCATGCAGCTATGAGGTAGGACCAGTGGCACAATACGACAGAGTGTGGAAGTGTTGGGGTGGCAATACCAGTCCCTGGTAAAGTGGTTGGTGACAGGATGGAGTAACTGTCAGCAGATGTGTGGCATCAGGCGGGTCGGCGCAACTCAGAAGAGGTCTGGCGAGGAAGGTACGTTTTGAACCCAGACTCATTCACTCACAGTTCTGGGGTGCAGGCCACGTCCATGGATGATGTTGTAGTCTGACTCTAGGCATTGGTGTGTGGAAAATCCTGGCCGAAACCTACGCAGATGTATTCATCTTTTGACAAAGGTCAGTTCGTTCCACATTTCCCGGTGGAACCAAGCACGGTTCCTCACTGGGCGGTAACGATCCTGGCCCCACAGCCACTGAACACACGCTCTGATGCCACACTACTGGCACCCCCACCGCCGGCGCCAGGATAGCTTTCCTACTGCTAAACTACGCAAGTTGCAACCCTCATTCCCAGTTTGGCCAGCACCCCAGCCTAGATCAGCGGAATCTAATCTTCTTCTAACTGGTTCGAGGGTCAGCAGATGCTGGTCCAAGTAGGCCACCACTGTTGGTTCTGAGGGTCTGCTCCACGGGTCTGCTGCTGCTGGCATCTGCCACTCCTAACTAGGGGGTGAAGGAAGCTGCTCATCAGTGACATCCTGACCTTTGGTTGTGAAGAAGGAGCTGGTTACTGCTACCGAACCCCCCCACCCCCCACCTTCCACAGGAGCCGAGGATCAGTAGTACTAGATGGTTGTCACGCGCCTGAAGAACCCAACCCGGTCAGACCTTATCTGTCAGTAGGTAGGGGAGAGTGCACGCCACCATCAGGCAGCGGCCAACTTGACTATGGAGGATTTCCCTAATAGTATTTGAGTTTTCGAATCACCTTCTCCTGCTCAATAGTCTGGGAAAAGGGCTCCCAATTTTGGACCGGGGTAAGCGAAGCGGGTCCAATAGTGACGTGGAGGTAGCCAGAAGTCCATCTCCCTATGCCAGATGCTCTGACTATTCGGCTGTCACTAGCCAGGCAATCAGCATGCTTGCGAGCGCCATAATGCACAAGTGGATCCGAGGGGGCTCCTGTGCCTATCCATTCTACCTCTGTATAATGCGCACGGTGCTTGAGGTGTCATCTGGCCTCATCTATCTCACTCCACCTAGCTCCTACAGCTGCTCCTCCACTCTATTGTTCACCTCGGGTAGAAAACATCATCATTTCACCAGACAATGCTTCTGCTCCCAATGTCACTCCTCCTCCTCCATTTCATATCTCCACCAGGATCATGTGGGCCGCGAGTTGTAGTCGCCATCCTCTCAGTCCCCTGTCCAGGACAGATTTTTTTCAAAGCATCTGTTTCCATGACATGTAGCTAGTGGTGATTGACGTTTTTCATCCCGTACTCTAGAATAGTCCTGACGCGGACTCGACAAATAACGTACGGCCAACTATCATCCCTCTGCGGAATGGCACCCTAAAACAAACGGCGGTGTCACGAATGAGCTCGCTCCATATGGCTGACCTTCCAAGTCGCACACACAGCGGGAATTACTCCTGCCCTCCGCCACTGAGATCATCAAAAAGAGCTGGACCATTCCAACGTGTGGAAACCATCGATTATCAGAGTGTGTTCGGGGGAGGGCTGTTCCTGGCACCCCTCTTTGTGGAATGGAATGAAGTGCATTGCAAAGTTTCTGGCCATTTTTTCAGAATCTTTAAAGCATCGGTGGAAGACCTTTCTCACGGAACCATCTTTTCAAAACCAGATTGAACACATGCGCCAATTGCACGGCGCGCATGGTACCATCCCTCCTCGGTGCAGCACGGACACCATGGTTTACTCCCATAGTCCCCGTCTACCCTGCGTTCCGACCCCCTTGCAGTTGGAGCGGAGGGGAACAGGCCACCCATCGATTATCTTGCTGGCATGACGCGGAGCAGTTCCTCCACCTGCGCCCCGTGACTTCATTCGCCCCGAGCAAGCAGGTGGTAGAACTGCGTGACACGCTGATAGTGCCCTCCACCATGTGGTTTGATGGAGCTGAGTTATTGTGGAGGCTGAGAGACGCGATGCGTGTGTGGTGAGGAGGAGGAGGCCCGGACGGACATTGGCGCAACGGAGCCGCAGTCCTTGAACAAACATGCAGGTCAACCACGCGAAAGCCCGGCGGTCCTCCTGTCCAAGTTTGTTCCGCGTGTTGCCTGTGCCGGAAGCAATTCAACCCAGGGGCCGCGTAACCAGGACACTTGCTACCTGGCCCTGAC
The DNA here is from genome assembly GCA_025379985.1 of Phyllomedusa bahiana. Lineage (NCBI taxonomy): Eukaryota > Metazoa > Chordata > Amphibia > Anura > Hylidae > Phyllomedusa > Phyllomedusa bahiana. Next base: position 24,041 of record JAODAL010021431.1, on the reverse strand, counting down.
AGTCACGTTACAGCTCCAGGACGTCCGCCGCTGCCGGTTGCTCCACCTTGGTGGAAACACAACCTGATAAGCTCAAAGGAGCTGGCCCACCTTCTGTTTGAACATTATTTAATGACTTGCCCTCCGGTTACTGCCTCTTTTGGAAAAGAATATCTTCCACGACTTGGTACTTCTCCATCTCGGCCCCTCCGGCACCAAGCAATTAGCTTCTCTGTCTCGGAGTCGCACCCGATGGGCATCCACATTTGGGAAGGGACAGTGGTAGGCTTCCCCGCATCCCCCCTCGTAACCCCAATCACACCTACGTCCTGCCCGACAGCCCCAGCCACACCGAGATCAGCTGCCTGCACCCCCTCCCCACTCCCTAGCGACTCGCGGTTCCCGGACCGCAACGTTACACTGGATGTACTGTCCCTCTTGAAATCGCACCTCGGCCCCCTGACAACGACATGCCGTGGCGCCATGTCGCTCTCGCACGATGGCAGCAGGCTAGCCATTGGCGACCCGGGAGCTATGATGTCAAAGAGACAAACACAGCTCCCTTCTGCACAGAGGTCGAGATGGAGCCATTGACTGGCACTGCCAATGGCATGCGTAGCCACTGGCGCTGCTGACCCGCTGCACTGGTGCCTGCCCCACACACCGACCCGGTGGACATGTGGCCAGGCACCCCTAGGACACCACCACTTCTAGAGACACCACCGCCTGCTCTCCACCACGACACCACCGCCGCATGGTGATACGCTCGATTGTGTTGCTCGCCTCGCGGCCCAGTCGCGTGCCAACGCTATTGCTCCCCTCAGGCCTCATATGCTTCTACTTTCTTGTCCCATCCTAGAGCGCTACACCTCATTACCCACCATATTCGGCCTCTACTCCCTCCGGTGTACCTTCAAGCAAACGAACTGCAACACCCAGATAGAACCAGTAATCGGATTACGCTACCGCCACAACGCCTCCGCTCACCCTGAGTATACTACATATTCGCCGCCCTGCTCTCGTACCCTGAGCCCCTGCGCGCCGTACTTTCTCGCTCGCGTCCTGCCGAACGGGCGTGTTATCCACCGTGGACCCCGGTCTGGCTCCCGACCCCTCCTCACTGATCGCACATGCACTGACTCATCACGCCACACTTCCTCCACCCACTTGCACGGCCGTGTTGCGCCTCGCCTGACAACGCCGCAGCCTGCACGCCCTCATCCTCACTCAACTGCTCACGGATGATGAAGCCCTTGCTTTCACCGGCTCCAAGTGAAGGTAGGCTCACATCCACTCATACTTATCTTTTGTGTTTCATCGTCACATACCCCTGCTGTCATCCATCACCCCGGCTCTGGTCTTTATGCAGAGGCTGACACCACCGCCTCACAACCACTGACCTCTCACATGCATCTCAAACATTCTACTTTGCACGCCCGCCAACCCCTATACTGCAAGACCCCAGCAGGGCGATATGGCCCCAATTTCTTCGCTGCCAAGTAGATGCTGAATGCCCTCCTCAATTCGTTCATCCTTGGCGTCATATATCAGTGGCGCTGAGCCAGCACCACACATTAGTAGACTCATCTGGTAGAGGGAATCCGGATGGGACCAGAGGCGGGTTAGAGCCGGTAGTTGAGGACCAGGTGATCAGGTCGCTGACCCGCTCCCCGGGCCATGCCAACTCTAAGGGTTGTGTCAGACGTTCCCCCACCGGATCTTGGCTGCGGCAGTTGTCACCGATGTAATCTGGAGGACAGTGGACGGACCTAGACAACCATCAAGAACCACTTCGGGTTGCCCCTGAACAACACCACGGCCGCTAAAGATGCCAGCGGCAGTTCCCCGGCCCTCAGCACCCCGGTGACCCCTGCTGCGACCGTCCCCCCTTGCCTGTGCTGACGACCAGGGGCCAACCTAGAATGTTGTGCTCTGCTCACATCACAGGTTGAAAGAGCCTGCCACCTCTCTGTCACGGACATTCTGCTTTGTTAAAAATGTACAGCACACTGTTTGTGTAAGTCCCCCCTATCTGTTTCCGCACCCCACCCTATGATTCAATACACACCATTTATTTGACTCCAAATAGAACCTAGTAACCCCAAGCTTGGGTAACCATCTCTCTGGTATATATAATTGCGCTCTCAACCAAAAGCAAATGGGCAGGGGAAAAAATTAACTTAGTATGTGCCGTTTCAATAAAACTATGTATATTTTACTGATGCCGGAATTATAAAAGCACAAACTAGGGCTTAATTAGGATATGAATTAGCTACAGGAATTTCTTCCTGTGGCGGTGTGTGAAAAAACAAACTGGATTCTATTTACTCGAGTTACACTGCAGAACAACACATTAATTAACCCCTGGTGTAAATTGCGCCAAACAATTGAGCAAAACCACAAAATACAAGCATGAGTGAAGCAGGTTAACAATGGCGTGTGTTATCTCTAACAGCTAAACAACAAGAGAAAAAATTGTAATTAAACCTTCGCTTGTGAATTATGCTACAGGAAAATTGTAATTTTTGGCGGTGAAAAAGACGGGTTTTGTTTTTGATCAATACAGCGAAAAAAAACAACGCTTAATTAACATGGATGTAAATTGCGCAAAAGTAAGAATTTATGAGCAGACAAAAAAACTACCTAGCTTTGTAGCGTGTTACAAAATCTGGGTGTTTTCTACGCTACACAAACAAGAGAAAAAATTGTAATTAACCTTAGGATTGTGAATTATGCTACAGGAAAATCTGGATTTTTGGCGGTGAAAAGACGGCCCCTCCCCCAGTTATTATTTTTGTCACCTACAGAGTAAAACAACGCTTAATCTAACCCCTGAATGTAATTTGCGCCAAACAATTGAGCAACCACAACCTATGAGCTTTGTAGCGTGTTACAAATGGCGTGTTTTTCAACGTACACACAAACGAGAAAAATTTAATTAACCTATCGGCTTGTGGAAGTAGGTACAGGAAAAATTGATTTTTTGGTCGGTGAAAAAGACCGGTTCTCTCTTGAGTCACACAAAAGCGAAAAACAACGCGACTTATTATCACCCCTGGATGTAACATTGCCGGCACAAGGAATTGAGCAGCATAACAGAACACGACAGTGGTACTTCCTGTACTTTGTAAATAATCGCATAGCTTTACGATTCAAAATCTGAACCCTCATAATAACGGAACTCGGCCTAGTAGATCCCCCTTGGCTACACGCCTATTCTAAATGTAGAGAGTGCAGCCAAGATGCATAACCCACTAGACCCACCGACAAAAGGAGCGCACGTATGCACATATACGACACCCTCCCCACCCACCACATAATCTAGGAAGAGACTCATCTCACGCAAAAACGAGAGCACGTAATGCTTACACGCCCCCTCCCACTGGTCAGATAGACACATCACTAGTAGCGGGCTTCCGCGCGGCTGAGCCCCCATAATAAACAACGCTCGCACAAAATCGAGCAGATTAGCGCAACATGGACCACTAACCCAGCGTGGTACATTTACGCTGGCACTAGTCAACCTGCCCCCATCACACCTCCCCGGCTGGACAGTAGCTGCTCACACGGCCCAGCGGGTGAAAAACCCCCCAGCATCATTACCGCAGCCTGTTCTGGCCGCCAATAATGAAAGGGGCGCAGGAAGGAGGACGTCGAGCTCCCTCTGCCTACACGATCGGCGAAAGGCACGCAGCAGAGCATGCCGCTTGAAGCTGACTCTAGAGTGATAGTGTCTCCTAATGTGAGACTCCCGTGTGTGCTTCTCAGAAAGCATCCGGGTAGTCTGCCCAGGCTGAAATCAAACCGTCACCATCAATGCTACCACAACTGCAATCATTGTGGGCATATCTCACACGGTCGCTCACTAGTCTCGAGACCCACTGCGAGCGTCACCCCTCACGTGCACTCCAAGACTGTAACGCTGTGACAGATCGCCTCTTCAAGACAGCATAACCCCACTACTACGATTGCTATTCCTCAAGTGAGCGATTTGCCTCCGCCTATACATATATTGCATTCACCTACACTGGGAGTTAGCTCCCAACCAACAAAATATGCGCCTGAATAAATAAGTAACATAAGTATCACAAAAAACGCTCTAAAACAACGTACACAAAACCAACTAAAAACTTAAAAACACTGGACACTGCCTTTTCCCCGGATTACAAACTCCAATCAACTCCAAAAAATGATATAAAATGAATAAAGTACCCTACCATATTGTATCGCCGCAAAGTGTGGTAAGTAACGATCCTACCCTATAAATCTGTCACATTAATTAACCCGTCATGGTGATGCACTAAAAAATTAAACAAAAAAAACCATCACGAATTGCGAATTTTCTGTACATCTGCAGCACATTAAATAGATAAAAAGCGATCAAAAACTCATATATAAATGCCAAAGTTGTAAATTAAAACGTCAGTTCATGCCGCAAAAAAAAAAGTCCTCTTCATGTCTAGGTATTACGAAAAATAAAAAAGTTATGGCTCTCAGAGACAGTGATGCAGAAGTATTATTATAAACACAATAAAACACTTTTTTTTTTTTTAAAGTGTTCCAAATTAGAAAAATATATTAAATAGGGTATCAGCCGTAATCGTATCGACCCAGAGAGTTAAAGCTAACTGGTCATGGATATGCACGGTGAGCGATGTTAAAAATAAAAACACTATACGGATTGCTGCAGTATTTTCTTCACCCTCCTTCCAAAAACGGGATTTAAAACTGATCAAAAAATCTTGTCCCTCCAATTATGATACCAATAAAACGTCAACTCATCCGCAAAAAAAAGCCCACTTCCACAGCTCTGTAACAGAAAAATAAAAAAGTTATGGCTCTCAGGACTATGGCGATGCAAAAAAGTGTTTTACTTTTGAATTAAAGTGTTTTTATTGTGTAAAGCAGTATAAAACATAAAAAAAAAAAAAAAATTATGGTATCGCTGTAATCATATAGACCTGCTGAGTAATACTAACATGTCAGACTATACATCGCACGGTGACCGCTGTAAAAAAATAAAATAAAAAAAAAATACAGACGAATGTTGTATATGTTCAAAATGCCTCACAAAAACTTAATAAAAAATGATCAAAGGGCATATGCCCGTTCAACTCATCCCACAGAAAAACAAGCCCATAATCCAGCTACGTATACAGAAAAATTGAAAATGTTATGGCTATCAGAAACAGGACAACATAAAAACGCAATTTTTTATTGTCCTATTTTCTATTGAGTAAAAGTAATAAAACATAAAAAGAAAATATATAAAATCTTATCATTTGCAATTGTACGACCCCATAGTAAAGAATATCCTTGTCATTCGTATACTGGCACGGCGAACGCTGTAAAATTGAAGCCCAAAAAAACAATGGTGTGGAATTGCGTTTTCCCCTCATTTTTAATAGCCCAAAGCAAAAAAAAAGAAATTTGGAACACCTGTGCAACCTAAATGCACAATACACCCCTAGAGTTGATCTTCTGAGTCGTGCTGAATCCAAAAATGGCGGCTTCTGGAAGCGTTTCACCTGTTCTGGTACTTTGGGGGGCTTTGTTAAAATGCGACATGGGCCCACCAAAATCAGCGTTCCAAAAGCCCAGTAACCTCCCTCCTTATACGCCCCTGCATGCGCCCAAAACAGCAGTTTCCACCCACACGTAGTGTATTGCCGACATTGTAAGAATTGCTGTAACAACGTTTTGGGTCCTTTTTTACCGGATGCCTTGTAAAAATTAAACATTTCAGCATAAAATTGCAGGATTATTAGGAAAAAAAAAATTATTTTATTCTTCACAGCCTAACGCTAAAAAATTTTGTTGAAACAAATGTGGGGATCGAAAATACTCTACTCCACCCCTGTATATATTCCTTAAGGGGTGTAGTATTCCAATATGGGGTCCTTTTGTAGGGGCTCATTTATATGTTTTAGGCACTCTAGTGGTGTCGCAAACCTGACAATCGGCGCCTTAAATAAAATCGTAATGAATTGGAGTCCCCAGAGTCCAGTAGGGTGCTGCCTCTCACTACTTGGGGCTTGTGGTTGAGCCATAATAGTGCACTAGGGCCACATATGGGCTATCTCTGAGAAAACGCAAGAATCTGGGAAATCAATATTAGTTGCATATCATTGATCACATTTACGATATTTTGTTGTAATAATTGTATAATAAAATTCGAAAATCTGACAAAAAATGAAATTTTGAAATTTCTCACTTCCACTTTGCTTTATTCCTGGTGAAACACCTAATGGATTAGATAAACTTCCTAAATGCTGTTTTGAATACTTTAAGGGGTTTGTAGTTTCTTAGCTGTGGTCATTTATGGGGGTATCTTAACATACTGGTCAATCAAAGGTCACGTGTAGAACATAGACGGGTCCTATAAAATGTATTATATTGCAATTTTCTTGAAAATTACTACTAAATTTCTAAGCCCCCTAATGTCGTAAAAAAAAAAAACAAGACTATTTAAAAAATGATGCCAAATTACAGCAGACATATGGTAGATGTAGTTATAAACTATTTGAAGTGAATAATTATCTGTCTTACATGCAGAAATTTTTGAAGTTTGAAATTGGTACATTTTTCAAATTTTTCACGATACGTTGATATTTTTCACAAATAAACAAGCATTTTTTGGACCAAAATTTCTTACTATCTTAAAGCACAATGTGTCACGAGAAAACAACCTCTGAATCACATGGATAGGTTAAAGTGTCAAAAAGTTATTCTCACATAAAGTGACACATGACAGATTTCAAAAATGGGGCTCTGTCAGAGAGGCCAAAACTGGCTCCGGCGGTAAGGGGTTAAAATGTATATGCAGCTGCATTGGACGCACACTGGACTTCAGATCCAATACCCCAAAAAATCAGAAATAGAACGTTAAGAGAAGCAGTCTCTGAGACAAGCTAAGACACCCCACAAAAATCGCTGTATAAAAATCAGTTCTTCAGTAAGAGCTATTACAATCAGCCGCAGCAGCACCTTCCCTGATCAGTACAGTGAGAGGAATGTGAGCTCCCAGCGTCGCGCCCGGATTTATATAGTGCGGTGACGTCACAGAATCCCGCCGGTCTCTGATTGGCTTCATCTCTGCACATGTCATGCAGGCTATGCCCTTCTTCCTCCCAGAGTGCTTTGCCCCATGTAACGCCATGTGCTCGCAGCCATTTTATCAATCAAAAGCACACTTCGTTCACCCGAAGTCCCCAAACTTCGACTTCGTTCAGAACCGAAGTTTTCCTGAAATTCTAAACGAATTCCACTTCGTTAGAATCAATTCGCCCATCTCTAATACTGATATGGAGCATGCTGATATAATCTAGGCATCTTCTGGTATATGACTATATATGTACAGTGTGTATAAGTTTTACATCTTCCTGTATATAGTGATATGGACCATGCTGGTATAACCTGGGCCTCTACTGGTATATAATTACACATATGCTGGTATAAAATATTCCTAACTGACCTAAAATGAGTAAGGTTTATTCTGACTTCATGTCAGATAGTGAGAAAAACATACATATGTGTCTTTTTATATGGTGTATGTAAATACTGGTTTCATCTGTGTATATATATATATATATATATATATATATATATATATATATATATATATAATTTATACTGAAGTCAGAATAAACCTTACTCATTTTAGGTCAATTAGGAATGTTTTATACCAGTTGTACATATGTAATTATAAACAAGTAGAGGCCCAGGTTCTACCAGCATGGTCCATATCACGATAGAAAGGAAGTTGGATAACTTATACACGCTGTACATATAGTCATATACCAGAAGATGCAAAGATCATATCAGCATGGTCTCAGGGGCGTAGCTATAGGGGGTGCAGAGGTAGCAGTCGCTACCGGGCCCTGCAGCCTGAGGGGGCCCAAAAGCCCTCCTGCCCCATAAGAAGACTCCAGTATTGTAAGTGGCACATGGCAGCTGGGGGGGGCCATTTCACTTTTTGCACTGGGGCCCCGGAGCTTCAAGTTACGCCTGTGCATGGTCCATATCAGTGTGTGTATATATATATATATATATAATATATTATATTATATATATATATATAATATATATATATATATATATACATACATATACAGCTCTGAAAAAAATTAAGAGACCACTGCAAAATTTTCAGTTTCTCTGATTTTTCTCTTCAGTGGTATGTGTTTTTGAATGTACATTGTTATTTTATTATATAAACTATTGACATGTCTCCGAAATTCAAAGCAAAAAATGTTGTATTTATTTGCAGTAAATGAGAAATTTTCAAAATAGTAAAAGAGAAGCAGTGCTGTCAGACCTCAAATAATGCAAAGAAAACAAGTTCATATTTAGTTAGAAACAATAAGACTAATGTTTTAAGTCAGGAAGAGTTCAGAAATCAATATTTGGTGGAATAACCATGATTTTTAATCACAGCTTTCATGCGTCTTGACCAGTCTTTCACACTGCTTTTGGGTGATCTTATACCACTCCTGGCACAAAAATGTCAACAGTTCTTTGTTTGATGGCTTGTGACTATCCATCTTCCTCTTGATTACATTCTAGAGGTTTTCAATGGGGTTCAGGACTGGAGATTTGGCTGGACATGACAGGGTCTTGATGTGGTGCTCCTTCAACCACACATGGATTGACCTTGCTGTGTGGTATGGTGCATTGTCCTGCTGGAAAAAAACAGTCCTCAGAGTTGGGAAACATTGCCTGAGCAGAAGAAAACAAGTGTTTTTCCAGACTAACCTTGTATGCGGCTTGATTCATGCGTCCTTCGCAAAGAATAACCTGCCCCAGTCCGGCATGGCTGAACCCCCACAGATCATCATAAATCTTCCCCTAAATTTCACAGTGGGTGCAAGACAGGGTGGCTTGTACACCTCTCCAGGTCTCCGTCTAACCATTAGAAAATTAGACTCCTCAGAGAAGAGGACCTTACTCCAGTCCTCTATGCTCCAATATATGGTATAAATAAGTATATGGTATAAATAATATATCTTCTTGTATGTAGTGATATGGACCATGCTGATATAACCTGGGCATCTTCTGGTATATAATTATATCTGTATAGCTGGTATAAGTTATATATCTTCCTGTATGCTGATATAATCTGGGCATCTTTTGGTATACAATTATATATGTACAGCTGGTATAACTTAGACTGCTGAACTTTAGTTACTCCATTGCATGAGATCATAATATATGTCACATAGTCCTATAATCTGTATGTATCACTATACTGTACATCTAGATTGTGATACATTTTAAATGTTAAAGTACAACATATATAAGAGAAACATGTCACTCCCAGATTGCAGATCCAGTTCGCAGTCACAATTTGCTAGCTATATTATTTTCCTGCTGAAGCGTAAATGATTTGGAAAAACGACAATTTTCCTTGTCAGTTTTAACACGTTATTATGTTTAACATGTGCCTCATACTCCTCACCTGCTCTTGAACAGCGCTCAGTGTGGCTCCAGATATTTATTAATTTGCACTAATTAAAAGCTTCACTTTTTACCCCTCAATTCAATGAACAGAAAGAATGATAAGATTGACAGACGGCAATTAAACATTTCTTTTTTCATCCATAAACTGTGACCTGCAGCTTTGATACACAAGTGATCCACATATGTAATCTATTTACGAAAAAAAACCTTCTATGACCTAACAGTAAGTGCCAACCTTGATCGCCATTGTTATTTAAATAGCTTTAGCATTATGGGGGCAGTCTGTAAAGTGAATGACACCAGTATTGTTCCATAAAAAGTTCACACATTTTTTACACAAGCTTTATTTGCTCAAAAATTTGCAACCATTTAGCTGTCTTATACTAAGATCACCACTTTTTTAAAAAGTGGGAAGAGCAAAAAGACTTATGGCCTTGCACAATGTAAGACATTTATTAGACAGTGGTGTAAATTATAGCTGAAAACTACTCCAGGTCTTAGGTGGCGTACAGACACTAAAAGATGCACCAAATGTATTACACATTACTATATTTACCACATCTTTTGTAGTGCCGTTTTCATTAACCAGTTACTGATCGGGCCCTTTTCCTTTTCTTTTTTTAGTATATGTGGATTTTAATGCTACAACGCTTTCTTGCACTTAGTTATTCTACAATTTTTTGCCTTTATTCCTTGTCTGATCACTAAGGGTCTTGCTGATAGAACCACATCAATCACTGAAATGGACTTCCTTACTCCTCACTCTTACTGCATTTGCGCAGCCAAAAGGGTTTAAATGGTGCAGTGGTCAGACATATACACTGCTGCTCCATTCAAAGTCTATGGAAACAACGAAGATAGACAGTTACCTCCATTGTTTCCCTAGACTTTTAATAAAGCAACAGTGTGTGTGTTTGAACACTACTCTATTCAAACCCTTTATTGCTGCATAAGCTCCGCAAAGAAGGAAGGGGAGAATATGCCATAAATGTTAAATGTAGGTTTTATCTCTGAGACCTGCCTCTATCTTCAGAACAGGATGCCCCGAAACTCCGCCACCCCATCCTGCATGATGCCAAAGCTTCTGCAACTGCAAAGGTGGCCACTCATGGAAGACTCTTCATTTATTTATGTGGGATTTACAAATACAGCCCAGCAAGTGTCTGATAAAAATATGTTTCTCTCTTTGCCTTTCCTTTCCTCTCCTTTTCTACCCTCTACTTCCCTCTTCAACACTTCAGTCTCCTCAGCTTCCCTCTCATCACTTCCTTCTCCTTTGCTTTTGTTCCTTTCTCTTCTCCCACTTCCATCTCGTCCATCCTTCTCTTTTCATTACCTCTTCATCACCTTCTCTCTCCCTCCCTTCCATCCACTCATCCATTAACCATATTCATCAACTCCCTCACTTTCCTTTCTCACTCCTTTTCTTCTTCCACTTCCATCTCCTCCACTTTCTTCTCTTTCTCTGCCCTCTCCTCTACTTCCCTATCCCCTCCTTCCATGTCCTGCACTTCCCTCACCTTTCCTATCCTCCAATCCTGGCCCTTTAAAGCGGCATAGATACTATTAAATTGAGATGGCAAGGGTTTTTGATATCTGACCAGAATAAATGCAGCTCATACTGTGAATAGAAACTTTAACTTTTAGTAACAGATAATAAATAGAAGCAGATTTCATGGAAATATTTTGAGCAACCAATAACTTCTCTTTATTTTACAGAGTTCGTGACAGGGAGCTGCTTGTTGAACGCAATTAGTATGATTCACAATATGATATGGAATAGTGATGACCCCTGCACGGGGGTTACCTTTGGTCTGATTGGGAGTGAATGAAATTTGATTGTGTTTTTCTTCAAGCTACCATTAATCTGACTGACGTCTCATCACTCGAAATTTTCTTCTCAACAGCACTTTAATTAGATCTGGTAGAAAACTGTCATGTCTGCGATAAAAGCAGAAACTTGAAATAAAGTAAGGTCTACCAGCAAATAGCCACAGAAGGGCCAGAAGCTATTTAATATAAAGATTATAGGATATAATAGTTAAATATACAGTGTACCTGTGGGGGAAATGTTTATGTTAATCCTGTTTTTTAGGGGACAGTTAATTGTAAATTAAAAATACTTGTACAAGGGGGGGAGTATTATATAGTTATATTCTTCAAGTGTTTCCCCGAAAGTAAGACAGGTTTTACTTCTTTTTACCCCCAAAAAAATCCCATATGTCTTATTTCGGGGTATGTTTCATAGGGGGGTATAGGGCCCGTGTAGGCAGGTTAGGGCCCGCTGTAGACTGGTATAAAGGGGAGCTGTAGGGGTTTAAAGGGGCCCGCTGTAGGCAGGGAAGGGCCAGTGTAGGCAGGTATAGGGCCGCTGTAGGCAGGGTTTGGGAGCTGTAGACAGGGATAGGGCCAGGGAGACAGGTTTAGGGCCAGTGTAGGCAGAAAAAACTTACCGGTCCCCTTGCCCCCGTTTCCCCCGCCGCGTCGCCTCCCCCGCTGCTGGCCTCCCCTCGCCAAACCCGGCAAGGCAGTGACGTCATCAGGCCCGCAGCAGCGTTGTGAACACCTGCCTGTGCCGAGAGCCCGGACAGCCGCTACGTCTTACTTTTTGGGGTCCCGTCTTACATTAGGCGACCTCCCCCCAAAACAACCCCAAGTCTTACTATCGGGGGTGTCTTTCTATCGGGGAAACATTTTTAATGGGCAGTATTTAGTAATTAAAAAACCCTGTTTATAGGGGAAAGTATAATTGTAGTTATATTTTTACATGGGGGGCCCAGTATTATATTACTATTTCTTGTAATATGGGGGCGTATTATATTTGTTTTTTTTCTTGTCCCAATGGGGCAGTTTTATAGTACCCTATATTTTTCTTGTACATAGAAAAATATGGGAAACTCCCAAATCAGAAAAATAAACCCCAGAGGGGAACCCGCCCTCGTGAAACAAAAAAAACTTTCAAAAAAGTAGGGAAAAAGTTTAAGTAGTGAAAATGTCCCCTAAAGGGTTTGTGTGGAAGATGGCCCCCAATCATGTAAGCCCCATTGTTTAGTATTATGATCCCCTGGATCAAAACCCGAGTTTAAACGTTGCCAGAAAAAAGATAGGAACAACCCCCACGGGATTTCCGGCGGTCGGGGGGTATAAAAATTTGGTTGTTCGGGATCCTCTTAATTTATTGTGAGAAAAGAAATCCCAAGGTTGATTTTTTAGGGGGCCCGGCGGGAAAAGGGAAAAGATTAAAATGGAGACACTGGGCCCTATTACCCAAAAAAAATTATGTTCTTTATTCCAGAAATAAAAAAAAATAAAAAACCAAATAAATAGAATAAAGGGGAAAAATATTATTTGGTAGTTTCCCCTAGGGGTTCTCGTAATTAAAGTTTTTTTAAATTTAAACGGGCCCGGGAGCGTTTAAAAAAGTCTACCTTTGAGTTTTCTTGTCTCACAAAAAAGTGAAAAAAGAGGTCCCGAAAAACCCTATTCTTTGCACAAGGTGGAAGTTTTTTTGTATTTTTATTTTGTATGTGGGGAGTGGGTATTATATTTAAGTTATATTCTTGTACATGGGGGGGGGCCAGTATTTATAGTGGGGGGGTTTTTTTATTCTTTTTTAATGGGGGGAAATATTTTAGTAGTTTATATACTTGAAAAATGGGGGGGCATTTTTTACAGTATTTTAGGGTTCTTGTAAAAATAGGGGACAGTATTTTTTGTATTTTAAAATTTCTTGTATACAGGGAGCAGTATTTAAAATTTTATATTTTTTTTTTTTTACTTTAGGGGGGCAGTATTATAGTATTTTTATATTTTTTGTCCATAGGAGGGAGCAGACATGTGTTGCTAAAGCTCCCTGCTGGGGGGGGGCCATGGCTTCTGCCCCAGGAGGAGGTGAGGGCGTGGGCTGACGATCCGGGGAAAAAACCCCCCATGGTCGGGTTGTTGGCCTTCCAAATGGAGAAGAAGATTTGGAATCGGGGGGCCTTTTTGAGTCGGGAAAACAGTTATGATTTTTCCCCTGAAATGGTTTAAATGTCGTGGAAAAAAGGATATTGAAGATTAAAAAGGAAAATTTAAAAAAATTGAAAAGTGAAATCAAGGAAGAGGATGGACCCTAAGAGTAAGCCGATGAAGCATGAGGTGTCTGGATGGGAGCTGTACAGGGAAGCTGGCTTACTGAGAGAGAGACTGGATAAAGGAGCAAAAAAACAATCCCAAGATGGAAAACTGGGAAATGGAGAAAAAGGAGGAAAAAAAGAATCCAAAGTCTCAAGCAGAAGAGAAAGTGATTGGAAAGTAAGGAGTTGGTCGACTGTGATACAGAATTGTTGATGAGCAGGCAGGGAAGCGGCTGAGGAATCTATGAGGTCAAAAGATATTGAGGAATCAAGCACTGTTTGTGGTTTATAAATGCTGTGTAAAACTTCTGCAGCCGGGCAACCATTGGGGTTAAAAACTGACAGGCAAGACTTCCATCAGCACACGGTGAGGATGATCGTTAGTGAGTCTGCAGTGGAAGTGCAAAGCCAGGATGTGTGAAACGAGACCCCGCACAGCCCAGACTGCATGTGAAACGAGGACCCCGCACAGCCCTGACTGTGTGGAGCGAGACCCCACAAAGTGGGAGTACCCTTTAACCTTAGAAACCTAATTTTCACAACTGTGTAGATAAAGTTCTGGACTTCTAGGTTTGCAATGTGGTTGATGCATGAAGATTAGGTTAAACATGTGCCTGTAGAAACAGCCAATTGTTTGTAACGCTGGCAAACCCAGCTACATGTCAGTATACACTGCATGAACAGGCCAGGTCTCAGTAACCCTGCAGAGCGCCAGGCGTTCAGTAAGCAGGAGAAGGAGGGTAGGCCCAGGACTGACCCGTTTGTGGCAGAAAATCCGTTTCAGAGTCCTTTCTTCGTGTCAAAAAGAAGCAGTAACCACCCACCCAGGAGGAGGAACGCTGTGAGGTAAAACTATTAACAGGTCCAGAGGAGAACATCCCTCCAGGACTGGATATTGGAAAAAAAAACTTTGGCTGAAGGACTTTATGAAGTTTAAAAGCCTTCTGTGGTGATCGCCCTGATACCACATTCACCTCCAGCCGGTTTTAAATATTGCTTCAAGCTTGCAGTATAGTTTTGGACCTTTTTCTGGAGCATCTTTATTGATTTACACAAGGAGAGATGAGATCAGGAAGCATCTCATGTGATCAACCTGTCCAAGCCTAAAGTAGTGACTGCACTTTCTTGTTCCCAGGTCTGAGGTGGTGGCTGTGGAAGATCTGATGCAACTGGCTGCAGAGACAATCGTGAGGTTAAGACCTTTCCTGAAAAACAACTTCTATGATGAGGGAGATTTCTAGAATGGGGGATATACAGTGAAGATCCAGCGAATCAAATCCAATGGGATCCACCAGGCACCTGCCACCATTACTTCTATTAGGGGTCAGAGGGGTAATATGTTATATCCTGGACAAGCCGCGTTGGTGCCCATAGATGTGGGGGCAAGGACATCTTGCTTTTAATTGATCCCGTATTAAATTTTTTTCTATATGGTGGACAAGTTTGGGAATGTGATAGGGACAATTGCACTAGGAGTTGTAATCTGCAACCTGTGCTCAGGAGCGGGGCTCAAGTTTAAGGGGAAGTCCATTCGCCAGCACAATCATAGAAAATGACACAACTGCAGAAGTCATGGAGGGAAGAGCTGGAAGATAGTCACCGTGAAGAGCAGAGCCAGCTCAGAATATGCAAACACTGGAGAAAATGTAAGAGACCATGTTCCAGAAGCTAATGCTGAACCAGTGGACAGTGCACTGCAAGTACCACCAGCCACCAAGAAGACTCCTGTAATTCCTGCAGGGGGAGCAACTACTTGATAACAATCAGCCACCGAGTGAATCCCTGTGGTTCTTGCAGCGGGATGCTATGCAGATGCTCACAAGCCACTAAAGAGACATTTTAATGAAGAAAAACTATACCTGATACTCAAGTAGCTGAAACAGGTCCAGTGAGTTTATCAATCCAGAAGGTCCAGCTGCTGGGACCATTGGCAGGGGATGAGAACTTTCACATTGTAAAAATGAAAATTACCAAGTGATGCCTCTAGAAAAAAAAGTTACTGTAATAATAAAGAAACAGAGTACCAGAGGATGGGAGGTAAACTTCTGGGAGTATGCTGCTTCTGCTAGAAGAGGACCAGGAGGAGCAAATGGAGCAAAGTTCCTGCTAAGGACTCCGGATGAGCCTGATGTATCATTTCCATCAAAAAGACACAGAACTGCAAGTAACAGAAAGGGAAGGTGTAAGAAGGCCCCCAAAAAGTACAAGTGACCATGGAGAAGGCTGAGTAATAATCTCTTCAATGTGAACAGTGTTAGGACTTCAGAGCCGAACGTAGGGCAATTTATCGAGCATCTTCTGAGGAAGAGGTCGGACATCATCTTCCTTCAGGGAGACTATCTGACAGAAGCAATGCGCAGGTGGTTTGTAAGCCAAGAGGGGACAGGAACTCAAGGGACATCATTTTGTTCCTTTGGACTGGAAGAAATGATGAGTTGGGAATCTGTTCAATAAACAGATACAAGTGGAGAAGGTCCTGGAGATCTGCCATGGCCGGTGCCTACTGCTGGACTTTGTGCTGGGGACACTGTGGCGGGGGGGCTATAGGGAGTTATTAATGTCTATGCTCAGCAGACCAGGAAGGAGCGGAGGCGGAGATGGTTTCAGCAGATGAAGCCCATATTGTTTCAATCCAGGTTTTTATATTGTGGAAAGGTGATTTCAATAGTGTCTCCAGCAATGTAGATAGGTTCCGAGTAGTAACAAAGCTGCTCAAGATATGGATGGAATCCTTCCTCAGTAATATGGTGAGCAGGTCCCATCTCATAGATCCCCTCCAATTCAAAAGTGTACCAATAAGGCCTACAATACCTAAAGGGAGTAACGCCAAGGGATTAGGACCGTGTGTACCATTAAGGCAGGTACAAGAAAATGTTCCAGTACAGGAATAAGCCATAGAGTTCTCGGACCAGTTGCATGGTTGAGTGGGTGCTGGATCTCTGGCCAAGGTTCATGATTCTATGGGAAGGGTTTACTGGAAGGTGAAACAGCCTTGTGCTCCAGGACCAGAGTTTAAGGGGAGGCCTTCATTACCTTCTATAAGGAGCGGAGGGAAGCACCAAGTGCATGGTTCTGATAGACACACAGCAGAGTGGGGGAATGCATGAAAGGAGACATCAAGAAGTGTTATCTAAGGACTGCGCGCCAGACAGAGCAGTGCGGGCTTATATCAGGTATTCTCGCCCTGAAGACTGCCTCCTCGGAAGCCGTATGTATGGGAGATTAACAGAGGAGAGGGAGGTGGGACGTAAGGTGGTCAGACCGGTTTAAAGCAGAGATGAGAGAGCTGCAGTTGGACCGTCTTCAAGTCTATTAGAAAAGCAGAAGGACGTTTGATAATTGGGGGTTCCAAACTCCAGACCCCTTTATTGCCTGTAAGAACAGGATCAGGGGGAAGGTAATGACAGGCTTAGGGATGAGAAGGGGAAAGGAGGATTGGGCAGAAAAAATCCATAAGATCATTGGTTATTAGGGGAATTTTTTTAAAAAAGGGCCAGATTAATAGTGCCCATACCGAGCCTTTGAAAAGTGGGAAACCCTGCCTAAATTAGTCCTGGCGGCAGTGTGGGGATGGGGGGTCTGGGGCCCACGGGGTTTTGATCTTGGGGGGCCCACCCTATGTAATAAAAAATTTTTCCCGGGCCCTCTGGACATAAATGCGCCCATTTTCCCATAATACAGGTCAAAACAGAACTGTTGGGTTAAAAATGTGTCACACTTTTGTCAGTCTAACATATATGCAAGGGCTAAGTAGTCCACCCCATATCCCCCCCCACCCACTACAAAAACCCCCTCCCCCCTACAATCTCCCCCTCCCCCCCCATACAATACCCCCCTCCACCCGCATACAAATCCCCCTCACCCGCATACAATACCCCCCTCCCCCGCATACAACTCCCCTCCACCGCATAAAACATCCCCCCACCCGCATACAACATCCCCCCCACCCCCATAAAACATCCCCCCCACCCGCATACAAATCCCCCACCGCATAAACACCCCCCTCCACCCGATAAACATCCCCCTCCCCCCGCATACAATTCCCCCTCCACCCCATCAAATTCCCCCTCCCCCCCGCATACAATATCCCCCCCCCCCCCCAACAATATCCCCCCCCCACCCCACACAAATCCCCCCTCCCCCCGCATACAAATCCCCCTCCCCCATACAATATCCCCCCTCCCCCCGCAACAATACCCCCCCTCCCCCGAAACAATATCCCCCCCACCCGATACAATACCTTCTCCACCCGCAACAATACCCCCCCACCCCGCATAAATATCCCCCCTCCACCCGCAAAAAAATACCCCCTCCCCCGCATCACATCCCCCCCCACCCCATAAAAATAACCCCCTCCCCGTTTCCTTGGTAAAGCCCCTCACCCCCTTTAAAATAAACACCGCAAAAAAGAAAGTTAATCCTATCCAGGGCAGGTGTTCCCTACTCTTACAATCGGGCACATGTCGCTGCCACTATCTAACGCGATAAAACCCTAAAACCCCAAACCAATAGAGCCCCAAATAAGGTCGACACCGCTCAGTATAACCCTTTCAACATGCCATATAGTGCCCACATAGAGGTCAGACACCACTCGGGATAACCTACACACCGCCATTAGAGAGACATAGGGTCAGACACCAGCTCAGGTAAAACCTACAAACCACCTTTAAAAGGACCACATAGGGGTCGCACCAGCTCAGGATAACCTACAACACCCCCTATAAAAACCACATGAGGTCGACCCCGCTCAGGTCACTACATTAAATATAAAAAATAACCCCGAAATGGGGGAAACTCACCGGGAGTCTTGGGATGAGGAGTGTTCTTTCTTTTTGTCTTTTTTTCCCCTTTCTTCTGCATCCTTTAAACCCCGCCTGATGATTTCCCGGGCCACAATTTCATCCCTGCGAAATTACACCAAATTTTTAGAACCCTAAATTTTCCCCCAGATCCTTTACCCTTCCACATGTACAAACTATCCAGGGGGGGGAGAGCGGGTACAACCCTAGTATCCTAAGGGGTTGGAGGGTGGGGAGGGCCCCCGGTAAAAGAAGGCCTTTTTAGGTAGTTTTGCCCCGCTGGATAATTGTGGGCCCAGCCCGGGTTTGGGTTGGTGGGTTCCTAGCCATGGGTGGGTAGGTAAATAGCCCCCAGGTAGATAAGCAGGCCCCAGTTAGGAAAGAGATAGGACAGTTAGGTTAGGGACCCCCCTTTGGTGGTGTAGGGGGTGTTTTGGGGGGTCCCCAATTAGTTAGGGGTGTAGGAGGTGGTTTTCCCATTGGTAAGCTGTAGGTATTAGGGTCCCCTTTATATAGGCTGCAAGCGTTAGGGACCCCCTTTAGGTAGTATACGGAAATTGGGGTCTCCTTTAGGGATATACAGTTAGGGGTCTCCTTTAGGTAGTTACAGGCAGTTGGGGCCTCCTTTGGAAATATCGTTGGGGTCTCCTTTAGGTATTACAGGTAGTTGGGGGCCTCCTTTAGGTATTTTACAGTTAGGGTTTTCCTTTAGGTGTATACAGGTTTGTTAGGGCCCCTTTAGGAGTGTGCAGGAAGTCGGGCCCCCCCTTTAGTTGCGTGTAGGATCAGAGCCCCTTAGATTTAGGTAGCCCGGGCCCCCTTTTGTAGTCAGGGGCCCCCGTAGGTAGTCAGGGCCCCCCTTTTTGTCAGGGCCCCCCTTAGATTGCCGGGCCCTCCATGTAGGTAGCAAGGACCCCCCCTTTTAGTCAGGGGCCCCCCTGTAGATGCCAGGGGCCCCCCCAGGTAGTCAGGGCCCCCCTTAGGTAGCCCGGGCCCCCCATGAGGTAGCCCGGGCCCCCCCATGTAGGTAGCCAGGGCCCCCCCCTGTAGGTGCCAGGGCCCCCCCCCTGTAGGTAGCCAGGGCCCCCTTGTAGCCCCCGGGCCCCCTTTTGTAGCCGGGCCCCCTTTTGTAGCCCAGGGCCCCCTTTTGTAGCAGGGCCCCCCTCTAGTAGCCCGGGCCCCCCCCTGTAGTCAGGGCCCCCCTTAGTAGTAGGGGCCCCCCCCTAGTAGTCAGGGGGCCCCCTTAGAGTCAGGGCCCCCCTTGTAGCCGGGGGCCCCCTAGTAGCCCGGACCCCCCTAGTAGTCGGGCCCCCCCTATAGGTAGCCAGGGCCCCCATGAGTTAGCCGGGCCCCCCTTGTTTCAGGGCCCCCCATAGGTAGCCATGGCCCCCCCTTTTGCCAGGCCCCCCCCTTTTAGCCAGGCCCCCCTTGTAGCCAGGCCCCCCCTTTGTAGCCCGGGACCTCTTTGTAGCCAGGGCCCCTTTTGTAGCCCGGGCCCTTTTTTAGCCAGGGCCCCCCAGTAGCCAGGGCCCCCCTAGTAGCCAGGATCCCTTTTTGTAGTAAGGCCCCCCTCAGTATCGGGCCCCCCTCTAGTAGTCGGGGGCCCCCCCTTAGTTGTCAGGGCCCCCCTTAGAGTCGGGCCCCCCTTGTACAGGGCCCCCCTTTTTAGGGGCCCCTTTTGTGCCAGGGGGGGCCCCCTTTTGTAGCCAGGCCCCCCTTAGTATCGGGCCCCCTTTTTTAGCAGGGGGGCCCCCCCCTAGATACCAGGGCCCCCCCCGTAGATAGCCAGGGCCCCCTATAGTAGCCAGGGCCCCCTTTGTGAGAGGGCCCCCCAGTGGTAGCCAGGGCCCCCCATTAGTTAGCCAGGGCCCCCTTGAGTCGGGCCCCCCATAGGTAGCCGGGGCCCCCCTTTTTTACCAGGGCCCCCCCTTTTTTTAGCCGGGCCCCCTTTTGTAGCCAGGGCCCCCTTTTTTAGCCGGGCCCCTTTTGTAGCCCGGGCCCCCTTTTTTAGCCAGGGCCCCTTTTGTTTTTTCCACCCCCCTCTTTGTGAGGGCCCCCCTCTAGTAGTCAGGGCCCCCTTTTGTAGCCAGGCCCCCCTTAGTAGTCAGGGCCCCCCTTTTTGTAGCCAGGGCCCCCTTTTTGTAGCCAGGGCCCCCCCTTTTGTTGCCAGGGCTCCCACTAGTAGTCAGGGCCCCTGTGGGTAGTTTAAAAAAAATAAAGCAACAAACGCCACTTACCTGGCTCCGCCTGTCCCGGGGCCCCCGAGCTGCCGCCGCTCGTACTGCCGCCCTGCATAGGCGGGCGGTGAAGTGAGTCACCCCGCCGCCTACGTCACAGTAGGGGCCCCGGCGCCCGGGAGGCTGAAGGCCTAATTTCGTTCAGCCTGCCGGGGAGACAGCGGAGCGAGCGCTAGTGGCGTGTGCTCGTGACACCGAGCAGGCCCCGGGATCGGGGACATAGTCCCCGGCTACCGGGCCCGTTCGGGCGTGGGCGCAGGTCCCGGGCGTCCAGGGCCCGGATGCGCGGCCGGGCCCCGGGGAGGGAGGAACTGTCCGGGGGGCCCAAGCGGCTGGGGGGGGGCCCACCGGGGGTTTCCCCCGGTCCCCCCGGCCCAGTCCGAGCCTGTTGGGGCGGGCAGATAGCTGGCGCCCCCATAATGTGGGGGGGAAAGTGAAGAGGAGCTTTGACTCCTAAAAGCTAAGAAGATCCAGGGCCGATGGCCGCCCCTGAGCTCTAAAAGAGTTAGGGAATTTGGCTCCTGACTGGTGGGGTATATAACCCTCCCTCTCTGTGGGAAGTACTACCTTCCCTTTACAGATCTGGGCCCAGTCCTACTGGCACAGAAGGGGGTTGAAAAAATTTTAAAAAAATGGGGTCCCTTGTCCTTGCTGAACATGATTTAAGATCTTGGGCCCAAATCCTTATTTCAGACTGAGTGAGGTGGCGAAAGCTGATCATTCCACTCAGATTGGGGTAAAATGCTTATCGAGGATCATTGCTGTTATGGGAGGTGGTGACCTACATTAAACAGCTTTTAAAGGGTTTGGGTCTATTGTGGGGTGGATCAAAAGAGGCCTTTTTACAGAGTCCCCATGAATACCTGAACGGTGGTTGGAGTATGCCTTCCTTTCTGGCTTTTTACAGGGTGCAGGTTTTGTCAAGGGGAGTAAGCCACCCCTGGGGAATAATTGGCAGGCCCTTCAGAGGGATGTCGGGGTGAGGCAAGGTTTCCTCTCAGCCCCTTTTTTATGTCTTCAGTCTGGAAACCCCTTTTACGGAAATTTTCAGGAAAAAGGATGTTAAGGGCTTGAGATGTCACCTGCAAAAAGGTGGAGGGGGTAAAGTTTTTGTGCTTATGCAGATGATGTGACCCCCCTGGTGTCCTCTGGGGGATTGTGCTTCTAGAACAGGAGATTCGTCCCCTTTTCAAGGTGTCAACTCTGCTGTAAACATGGAGAAAAGTGAGGCCTTGTGGTTGGAAGTGCAGCAATGTCTTTTCTGTGCCCTTCAAAACTGCCAGGATAAATCGGATCCTGGGGTTTTTTTGGAGCAGGGGATGAGGGAAGGGAACTGGGAGGGAAGGGGTGGAGAGTGACGAAGGTGCAGGGGGGGAAGCATTGGAAGTGAGAAGGTCAGCCTGGGGGGAAAGTTTCCTGATCCCCCTTTTCCTCATACATGTGGTTTTTCCCGGGTCCCAAATATTTACTCCCCAGACTGACCAATGTGTTCTTATTTCCCCTGTGGGGCCCGGTGGTGTGATGGAAGGACATTGTTTCTATTCCCCATTGCAGAAGGGGGGTCCCCTCCCGTGTCCAAGCTCTTTTTAGCACATTGTTTCTGATGAAAACCTTTCATTTTGTAAGTCGCCCGTAGGCAAACCCTGGGGCGTCCGGGTTTTAAGAGTCGTCCAGCAGTTTGTGTCATGTGGTCGATAGGTGCCCATTAAAAGGGGTTTCAGGGTTCTCAAGAATGGGTGTTTGGAGGGGGCTATAATTCATAAGATTATAAAATGGAAAATCTTGTATGATGAAAAGGAAGCAGTGAGTAGGAAGGATTTTTACAGAAACCTTTTGAGATCCCCCTTTGGTGTCCACATACAATTTGGGGGGGCCCCGAGCCTGGACGGAGACAAGCTGCAAAAACTCTGTTGGTCCCAGGCTTTTTCCCCCCCCCAAAGAGAAACGGGGCATGGCTGGGATTTCAGGTAAAATGTTTGTAGAGCAAATTGAAAATGCAGGAAAGACCTGAAGATCCTGTCCTAGAGAAAGTGTCCCCCGATCCCAGAGACAAATGGAGCATTCGTTGGTGCCCCCCCAGTGCACAGGGATGGGGAGGCCGTGTCCCCTTCCCTCCAGTTACCCCCATTAGGGAAAAAGTCCCACTCAGCTCGTATGTAGACTTCCCACCCAACTTAAGAAATAAAAATAGAAAGCTCCCTTTTTTAAATCATGTATCACCATTTACCATCTGTGGTGTGCACGATGTTGCCAACCCATCAAAAAAGGAGGTCATGTGATACAGTAGGTATAAGATCCTAGAGAGTCTGAAAGGATTATACAAAAGACCGGGAGAAATAACCCGAGTAATTTTGCTGGAAAAATACCCCATGTGGGGGATTTGTGTAAGGAATGTTCACGGGGGCCATCTGCGGGACGTAATTCATCCGTAATTAGTGCCGGAGTGCGCCTTTAGGGGCTGAATCCGTCCCAGTAACTATGGTAATCCACGCCTCAAGAAAATGGATTATGTCTCCTTCCCTCCCGGGCAATACCCCGGGGGGGGAGATATTCACATGCACTTTCTACGGCGTATACCCCGTGAAATGATTCCTATGGGGGCGAGGTCCCGGCCCCCCGTCCCGCCCCGCCCTCGGCCACACGGCTTTAATCCCGGGGTAATTAAACGTCCCCTTAAAGCCGTGGGAACATAGCCTAATGACGGTTATAATATGTAATGTAACTGTGTATTCCTTCCATTCTGTGATTTTATTGTAAATAATTTGTAATATTTTGTTGCAAGTTTTAAATACAAAGATCATTATAATAGTTGGGCTGCGTCTTCACAGTAGAGTGTAAAATGACGGTCAGATTCTAATTTGAATCCGACCAGTATTTTACAGTCAGTTTTAATTTTTTGGTGCAGCTTTTTGCTGCAGTTTTTGGAGAAATCCAAAAACTGCACCCCATTCAATAGGCACACTTTAAAAACCATTGTTTTTCATAGATTTAAAAACATGTTATAAATTTTTTTTTTTCAAAAAAAGCGGTTTTGAAATCTGACCTCTGGAAATCCAAGCTGTATGGACTACAGCTGGGATTTTTTATTGACCTCTATGGGGATGATTATACAGTCGGATTTCTGCGGATTCTAAAGATTGAATCCACTTAAAAATCTGACTGTAAACCAGTCTTGTGTAGACATAGCCTGGGCCGTCTTAACAACATTATGAGCCCCTGGGCCCAGAGTGTTCACTGGGGGCCCCCCCAAACAAATTTACCAATACTATCTAACAATACATTTTTTTGTTTCGCAAAAGTGACCAAAAGAGATTACTTTTTTAAATTTTTCGGGGAGTAAGGAAAGAAAGTGAGCTTGATTTGGGTTAAAAATGGGGGAAAAAAATAGACTATTAGAACCCTCTTGAAAATGAGGCCCTTATGTTTAATCAATGATGCTTTGTATGAGG